>LR753644.1:0-44941 GCA_902729485.2 Mus minutoides | reverse complement strand
AGATTCTTGATATGCATTTTACCTATTTTCCATCTTTATGTAACTAAAATGTTCAGGTTTTTTGTTGATGGTGTTATATTGATATAGGATCTCTGAATGTAGTCAAGGCTGACATTCAAATTACTGTGTGGATTAGGTTGGCACCAAACAGAAATCTCCCCACTGCAGTATCCTGAGTTCTGTGTTTTGACATCTCTAAGTAAAGTATGTCATCTATTGATTTTTTTAAATTTAATCTTATTTGCAATTAATTTTTGTACTCCATATTCCATTCCTTGCCCCTCCCCATCCATCCTCCAACTGCTCCACATCCCACACCTCCTCCCCATCCCACCCCATCTCCACATGGATGCTCCCATCCCCCACCACACCTGACCTATAAACTCCCTGGGCCCTCCAGTCTCTTGAGGGATAGGTGCTTCATCTCTGAATGAACACAGTCCTGGAAGCCCTCTACTGTATGTGTGTTGGGAGCCTCATATCAGCTGGTATATGCTGCCTGTTTGGTGGTCCAGTATTTGACAGATCTTGGGGGGTCCCAGATTAATTGAGACTGCTGGTCCTCCTACAGAACCTCCTCCTCAGCTTCTTTCAGCCTTCCCTAATTCAAAAACAGGGGTCAGCTGTTAATCATAGATCTTAGTTCTTTTCCTATTAAGTAAAAACCTGAAAGTGTTAAAGCACATTTAGGGTTAAACTAAATGATTTTTTTTTTTCAATAAGGACTGCTTGATTGGCATATCAACAAATGAATACTGGCACATGGCTTTCTGCTTGTCAAATTGTCTTCTGGAAAAGCAAATGATTTACTAATAAGTTTAAGTTCTATTTTCATGTTTCTTATACTGTCATAAACAGTGCAAATGATGTACTTTCCATTACTGAAAGTTTGGGTTTTTAAGATTTTTTTCTAGCTTCATAAAGATTTATTCCATCCTGTATATTCAAGATAATGTATACGTTAACACGAAGTCTTCCTGATTATTTGCAAATAATCTCCATATTTGTCATGACATCAAATACACTATTCTTAATGATCTATGAAAATACAAATTGTGTTCTATATTCAAATTGTGATTTATTCATTTGGGCTGACATAGAAAGTATATAGTTCATTTAGTATGATAAAACTGCTGAGATACTTTAGATATATAAAAAGGGTGAGCAACATTTCCACATGAAATACTAGCAAGTATTCACACGTGCATTCATTCAGTATAGTGACAAATTATCTTACTCAGACTCAAAGAAAACATTACATATTAAATAAGGCAGTTGTTTTTTTTGTTTTTTTGTTTTTTTTTTTTGTCTTAGGTTTCTCCACATTAGTGTTGGAAGATTTCAGTGTTTTTATCATACCCCTTGGTATATTGTGAAAGATCCTTATTATCAACGTCTATTGTGATGTTTGACTTTCTTGTTGCTATAACCATTTCCTTGACTTTTATAGAATAAATAATATCAATACAAATGACTTCCACAAATATTTTAGAAGTATCAGACAAATTAAAAGAAATTTAAGAGTCTCTTCAATAATAGAGACATGATTCTCAGTGTAACACAAAGATTTGATTCTGACACCTGAATATTTTTTGGCATAACTTATAACATATTCTGAATGTTATCCAATAGATCAAATGCAAAGTTTTCTTTTTTATTCCATTGCATATTTATACTACAATTATTTAATTGCTTTCTGGGTCAATTGTCATTTAAAATATACCCATCCATAGATTACTGTGGACTGACCATTGAAATTAAGATGTAATGAGAGGTAAACTGAGATTTTTCTTTGAGACCCAAATATTAATACTTTTAATTATGTAACCCAGAAAGAAAACTGAATCGCATGGTAGTACTACTTTTAATTTTTCTGGGAAAATGTCTAATCGTTTTCTAGCAATGGCACTGCTTGAAAAGAATATTTTGCTTAGCATAGTCTGTTAGCATATACAATTTTAGATATGTGTGAAGTCTCTTGAGCATTACACAAAACATTCATTATATTATTTTTGAGGTTTTCCTTGAGAAAATACCAAGGAATTGTAGATTTATTTCCAGTTATAATATATGCTATTTTATTATTTGTCAAGTATATTCCTTACTAATTTAAGCAATTAGAACTTAAATGAATTAGACTATTTTATTTTGTGAGGACAATATTGAAAATTTTCAAACATTTGATGAAACTAAACAAGGTTTATGGTCATATATTATGGCAATATATTACATTTTATAGGTGTCTATGAATACTATAGAGTTTATGATTAATAATATAGTATACTGTGTACCTGAAGCTATTTTCAGAAAGGTTTCATGGCTTTAACATATCCCTGAGGGAAATATTTTCAAAACAATAATAACTTTCATACATTAGTAATTAGTAAACCTAGTATTTTTATAACTTTTCTGTCTTCATTTTAAACCATTAACAAGCACAGTTACATTATTTTTGAAACCACTCACTATACATGATATTCTATTATCTTACATCCATTATAACTTGTTAGAAACTTTTAATACTGCATGACACCAGAAGGCAAATCTCTCTAATAGACACAGATACTTAAATATTACTCCATATATATTTTATTATTTTATGAAGCATACTGGCAACTGATCATGGAATTTTGTCAGAAAGAAATAGTTACCAAGAATTTTCTAAATTACCCAAATTATTAAGTATGACAGCTTAAAGTTGCCAACTTAATTATAATTTTTAAAAATGTTTTTCCTAGTAAAAAAGAAATGAATAATTTTAAGTGTTCCTACAAACCTTAAAATTTAATAAGGAGGTAAAATTATTTATACTTGATTAATACCCGATGTACTTTTTATTATCTCAATCAGAATACTATAATTTAGTGAAATTTTTCATTAGGAACATTCACTTTTGACAGAATTCCTTCCATTAACTTCTCTGATTATCATAGAATGAAAATTAATCACACATATGTAACATTAGAGTGTTCTTTAAATAAATATAATCTCAATTATTTGAATCTCTTTTCAATTGTAGATGAGAAAGAACTTCAACTTTAGTTCAGTCCAGGAACAGAAAATATCTTCCATATTTACAATTGTGAGATAGTCAAGTTCATCACAGTTTCTTGAGAACTCTTTAACTCCTGACATTATGTGAATATCCTCTCCATATCTTATTTTTCTGTTATACTTAATGATTTTCTTCTTAATTTTACTATTTTATACATCCTGTAGTCCCTTTTGTTTACTTTTGTCATAATTTATTAGGAGATAAGTCCCCAAATAGGCCACACACAGTGATAGTACATTGTATCTCTTGTAATACCGACATATATGCCCAATGATAAAATTTGTTGCATATATTTTGCCTGTGGTATGAAGTAGTTGTACTTCATACCATGATTATAACCATGACTATAACCAAATTAATATACTTATTATTGAAGAGCTTTACCAAATATTTCATTTTCATACTGAATTTATACCATTAAATTCTAATATTAAACATTAGTACAAAATGTTATTGGGGTATAGGTAGTAATTTCTGTTCAAGACACAACAAGAAACCAACACAGACAAGATAGAATATGGCAAAATGCAATATGGCAAAATGCAATATGGCAAAATACAATATGGCAAGATACAATATGGCAAGATACAATATGGCAAGATATAATATGGCAAGATACAATATGGCAAGATACAATATGGCAAGATACCATATGGCAAGATACAATATGACAAAATAAAATATGGCAAGGTACAATATGGCATGACAAAATATGGCAAGGCAAAAGCCCTCAGATCAAGACTGGAAAGGGCAACCCAATAGTCTTAAGAGTCAGCAAAAGTGTCAAAGAGATGCCTGCTCCCACTCTTGAACTACCACAGAAACAGACCCCTTTTTATCTTTTATCTTTTTATGAGATTAAAATGTTTTGAGGATTTATCCTTTAAAGAGTAAGAGAAGAATAAGCAAATAGGTAAAACTGCAGTTAATATGATTGCTTGAACATCTATGGGACTTTCTAAGAATTTTATTTATATGTGTAAAAGCCTCAAATAGCTAGTGTCTGCTGCCTGGTTGTTATCTCGGTGTCTGAGAAATCTTGGAGGTCCAGGTTAACTGAGACTACCGGTCTTCCCATAGGTCTGTCCTCCTCTTCAGATTCGTTCAGCTTTTTCCCAATTCAACTACAGGGATCCCCTGGCTTCTGTCCACTGGTTGGGTGGTAGTATGTACATCTGACTCTTTCTTTCAGCTGCTCATTGGGCCTCTCAGAGGGCAGCCTTAACAGGCTCCTATCTGTAAGCACACCACAGCATCAGTAACTGAGGACCTGGGGCCTCCTCTTGAGCTGGATCCCAGTTTGGACCTGCCACAGAACTTTCTCTCATACCTTTCTCCATTTTTGTCCCTGAGGTTCCTTCAAACAGGAAGAAATCTGGGTCAAATTTTTGGGACGTCAACCTAAGGTTAATCCACTTTTTTGTGTCTTCTTTGGTGGCCTCGACCCCTCTCACTTGCTCACTTCTCCCTGCCTCTTTATGTTTTGTTTTTATTTTTTTTCTATTCCTTTTTTGTTTTGTTTTTCTTTTTGTGTTTTTGCATTTTATTATTTTGTTTTTATTTAAGCAAGAGAAACCACATGAGGAAGTTGAGAGAATCTGTGAGGAGTTGAGAAAGGGAAATAATATAAACAAATTAAATAATCATTTTTTAAAAAGAATAAATAATTAAAAGGATACAAGTACAATATTTAAAAAAAGTAAAATGTTTATTTGTTAGGATGTATGTCATTATATATTTTAATTTTTTTCTTAAATGGTCTAAAAAGCTGGTTAAGCAGTTCTAATCCTGGAGTGTTACTTTTATCTTTTCAAGGACTCACTATCCCGATTGCTTCTCACAATGGTCTTCAATTTCAGAACCAGGAGACTGGATGCTCTGTTCTGTTCCCATTGAGCAATGCATTTCCATGGTACAGAAGAATACTTGAAGGTATAAAACTCAAACAAATAAAATAAAAATATTTTAAGTAAACTTTTATTAAAACAATTGTAAGAGAAAACATGATCAGAATGTATTCTATAAAAATAGCTATTTTCAATAGAAAAGAAAAAGGTATACCAGTAGAATGCTAAATAAAAGAATAAAAAAAATCATATTTTAGTTTTACATTTTTAAATGCTAAGTTACTTCTTTATAGTTCTTTCTCTTGGGCACCATTTTTATTTTCATGTCATATAAGATTTCTAATGTTACTCAAGATAATAAAACTGACCGTTGGGAAAAAATGCTAGTACGATTGATGTTGACATTATATCCTTCAGATATATACCATTCACAAAGGGTCCCTACATTGATTGACAACTTCTCATGAAAAATTCACTTGTGTAAAGAGTATCCACTATGGGAACAATATTATCCAGCAGTCTGAAAAGGTTAAAAAAAAAAAAAAAAAAAAAAAAAAAAAACTTAAGTTATATTTCATAGAAGTCAGAGGAGCCCATGGATTTTTATATCCTTCAGGCAATATTCTACAAATATTGTATCTCTGAACAAAGCTTTTGATAAACATTGAATAGGTGTTAGCTTGAAATTATTCCCCATGGCTAGAGCCTGGGGAGTTGCTCTTATCTTTTGAGTAACTGTATGTTCCGTGAAATCTCCCTCACATTCCTGACTGAATATGTTGTTTTTATAAGTTCAAAACTATCACAGGAGATACTACCAGAAAACATAGATAAAAAAAAAATAGCATGTATAATTTACATATGATCTCTTTCCTGAGTTAGAGGCATTTTTTTCCTCATGAATTAGAGACATACTTTCAACAAAATATTTTTGACCATACATTAAACCACCAAAAATTTATATTGTTCAGCATATGTAATATAACCAAATTTTTGTGATCACTTTTCTTTTAGCAGGAGAAAAATAACCTGTCAGCAAGCACCAGGTCACCTTGGGCACAGGGTCAGCGGACACCCCATGGTCCCTAGAGGACTCTCTATGTGATCTTGGAACCACTGCTGAGTGGAATACAACGTCTGTTCCAATCCAATCACAGGACCTGAGACAGCATTGGGGAAGAGGAGAATAGGCCAGAACAGTGGCACAGGTCCCTTCCAGTCAGCTGTCAGCACCAGCACCAGCTCACCTTGGGCGCTAAGTCAGCAGACACCCCCCACACACACACACACGGTACCTAGAGGACTCTCCACACGTTCTTGGGACCACTGACCAGACAGTTCACACACCCCTCAAAGGAGACATGACTCCCAGGCACTGTAACAGACCCAGGATCTTAGAACAATAGTTTTCCAGGATAACAGGAGCTGAGTCACACCAGTATTTCAGGGTCTCAGTAGAACTTGACTGCCAAGAATTCAGACACATCCAGAATCTCAGGTTCACGGGAGCCCACATTCAAAGGATCACAGTGAAGGCTGGACTCTGAGGAGTCCACAATCAACTGGGATTATAAAAAGGACAGGCTCCAATATTGAGGACAGCAAGCACTTCAGATAATGGGATGGCAGAAAGCAAGCCTAAGAACAGAAGCAACAGAAACCAAGGTTACTTGGCATCATCAGAATCAAACTCTCCCACCACGGCAAGTACTGGATAAACCATCACACCAGAAAAGCAAGACATGGATCTAAAATCACTTTTCATGATGATGATGGAGGACTTTTAAAAAAGGAAATACAGGAAAATACAGATAAACAACTAGAAGCATTTAAAGAGGAAACACAAAAATCCCTTAGAGAGTTACAGGAAAACAATAACAAACAGGTGATAGATTTGAACAAACCATCCAGGATCTAAAAATGGAAGTATAAACAATAAAGAAAATCCAAAAGAGATAATCCTGGAGATAGAAACTGTACGAAAGAAATCAGGAACCATAGATATGAGAATCAGCCACAGAATACAAGAGAATGAAGAGAGAATCTGAGATGCATAAGATTCCATAGGGATCATGGACACAACAAAGAAAACACAAAACGCAAATGATCCTAAATCAAAATATCCAGGAAATCCAAGACACAATGAGAAAACCAAACCTACAGATAATAGTAGATGAGAATGAAGATTTTCAACTTAAAAGGCCAGCAAATATCTTCAACAAAATTATAGAAGAAAACGTCCCATACCTAAACAAAGAGATGCCCATAAACATACAAGAAGCCTACAGAACTCCAAATAGACTGGACCAGAAAAGAAATTCCTCCTGATACCTAATAATCAGAGCAACAAATGCACTAAATATTGACAGAGTATTAAAAGCAGTAAAGGAAAAAGGTCAAGTAACATATAAAGGCAGGCCTATTAGAATTATGCAAGACTTCTCACAAGAGACTATGAAAGCCAGAAGATCCTGGACAGATGTTATACAGACACTAAGAGAACACAAATGCCAGCTCACGTTACTATACCCAGCAAAACTCTCAATTACTATAGATGGAGAAGACAAAGTATTCCATGACAAAATCAAATTCACACAATATCTTTCCACGAATCCAGCCCTTCAAAGGATAATAACGGGAAAACACCAATACAAGGACAGAAACTCTGCCCTAGAGAAAGCAAGAGAGTAATCCTTCAACAAACCTAAAAGAAGACAGCCACAAGAACAGAATCCCAAGTCTAACAACATAAATGAAAAGAAGCAGCAAATAATTTTCCTTAATATCTCTTAATATCAATGTATACAATTTCCCAATAGAAAGATATAGACTAACAGACTAGCTACACAAACAAGACCCAACATTTAGCTGGTTACAGGAAACACATATCAGGAAAAAACACAGACACTACCTCAGAGTGAAAGACTGGAAAACAATTTTCCAAGCAAACGGTCCGAGGAAACATTCTAATATTGAAACATTCTAATGTAGAAAAAATTTGACTTTCAACACAAAATTATCAAAAAAGACAAGGAGGAACAATTCATACTCATCAAAGGTAAAATCTTCCAAGAGGAATTCTCAATTCTGAATATCTCTGATCCGAATGCAAGGGCAGCCACATTCATTAAAGAAATTTTAGTAAAGCTCAAAGCACACATTGCAACTCACACAATAATAGTGGGAGACTTCAACACCTCACTCTCATTAATGGACATATTCTAGAAATAGAACTAAACAGAGACAGTTAAAGTAACAGAAACTATGAAACAAATGGATTTAACAGATATCTACAGAACATTTTATCCTAAAACAATAGGATATACCTTCTTCTCAGAAACTCATGATACCTTCTCCAAAATTAGCCACAAAACAGGCCTCAGCAGATACAAAAATATTGAAATTGTCCCATGCCTCATATCAGATCACCATGGACTAAGGCTGATCTTCACTAACAACATAAATAATATAATGTCAACATTCATGTGGAAACTGAACAACAACTCAATGATACTTTTGGTCAAGGAAGAAATAAAGAAAGAAATTAAAGACTTTATCGAGTTTAATGAAAATGAAGCCACAACATACCCAAACTTATGGGACACAATGAAGGCAGTCTTAAGAGGAAAACTCATAGCTCTGAGTGCCTCCAAAAAGAAACTGGAGAGAGGATACACTAGCAGCTTAACAGCACACTTTAAAGCTCCAGTACAAAAGGAAGAAAATTCACCAAAGAGGAGTAGACAGCAGGAAATAATCAAACTGAGGGGTGAAATCAACCAAGTGGAAACAAAAAAAACTCTTCAAAAAAATCAACCAGGGCTGGTGAGATGGCTCAGCGGGTAAGAGCCCCCGACTGCTCTTCCAAAGGTGATAAGTTAAAATCCCAGCAACCACATGGTGGCTCACAACCATCCTTAATGAGATCTGGCTCCCTCTTCTGGAATGTCTGAGGACAGCTACAGTGTACTTACATATAATAAAATAAAATAAATCTTTAAAAAAAAAAAAAAATCAACCAAACCAGCAGCTGGTTCTTTGAGAAAATCAACGAGATAGATAAACCCTTAGTCAGACTCACTAGAGGGCACAGAGACAACATCCTAATTAACAAAATCAGAAACGAAAAGGGTTACATAACAACAGATCCTGAGGAAATCCAAAACACCAACAGATCCTTCTACAAAATTCAACAAAACTGTTAAACCTGGATGAAATGGACAAATTTCTAGACAGATACCAGGTACGAAAGTTAAATCAGGATCAGATTAATGACCTAAACTGTCCTATATCCACTAAAGAAAGAAAAGCAGTCATTAATAATCCCCCCCCCCCCTTGGGGGCTGGTGAGATGGCTCAGTGGGTAAGAGCACCCGACTGCTCTTCCGAAGGTGATAAGTTCAAATCCCAGCAACCACATGGTGGCTCACAACCATCCGATCTGGCTCCCTCTTCTGGAATGTCTGAAGACAGCTACAGTGTACTTACGTACAATAAATAAAATAAATCTTTAAAAAAAAAAAAAAAAAAATAATCCCCCCCCCCAAAAAAAAAGAGCCCAGGACTAGACAAGTTTAATGCAGAGTTCTATCAGACCTTCAAAGTAGACCTAATTCCAGTTCTTCTCAAACTATTCAAATAAATAGAAACTGAAGGCACACTACCCAATTCATTCTATGATGCACAATTACTCTGATACTTAAACCACATAAAGACACAACAAAGATAAAGAATTTCAGACCAATTTCCTTTATGAATACCAATGCAAAAATACTCAATAAAATTCTTGCTAACCGAATCCAAGAACACATCAAAAAGAACATCCAATATGACCAATTAGGCTTTATCCCAGGAATGCAGGGATGATTTAATATACGGAAATCCATCAACATAATCCACTATATGAATAAACCCAAAAACAAAAAACACATGATTGTCTCGTCAGATCCAGAGTAAGCATTTGACAAAATCCAACACCTTCATGATAAAATTCTTGGAAAGAGCAGGAATTCGAGTCCCATACCTAAATATAATAAAAACCATCTACAGCAAACCAGTAGCCAACATCAAACTAAATGGAAAGAAGCAAGAAGCAATCCCACTAAAATCAGGGACTAGATAAGGCTGCCCCCTTTCTCCATAACTACTCAATATAGTACTTGAAGCAGTTAGACAACAAAAGGAGGTTAAGGGGTACAAACTGGAAAGGAAGAAGTAAAAATATCACTACTTGCAGATGATATGATGGTATATATAAGTGACCCCAAAAAATTCCACCAGAGAACTCCTAAACCTGATAAACAGCTTCAGTGAAGTAGGTGGATATAAAATTAACTCAAACAAATCAATGGCCTTTCTCTAAACAAAGGATAAATGGGCTGAGAAAGAAATTAGGGAAATAACACCCTTCACAATAGTCACAAATAATATAAAATATCTTGGTGTGTCTCTAACTAAGCCAGTAAAAGATCTGTATGATAAGATCTTCAAGTCTCTGAAGAAAGAAATCCAAAAGATCTCAGAAGATGAAAAGATCTCCCATGCACATGGATTGGCAGTATCAATATAGTAAAAATGGCTATCTTGCCTAAAGAAATCTACATATTCAATGCAATCCCCATCAAAATTCCAATTCAATTCTTCAACGTATTAGAAAGGGAAATGTGCAAATTCATCTGGAATAACAAAAAACCTAGGATAGCAAAAACTCTTCTCAATAGTAAAAGAAAATCTGGTGGAATCACCATGCCTGACTTCAAGCTATAATACAGAGCAATTGTAATAAAATCTTAATCATACTAGTATAGAAACAGACATGTAGATCAATGGAATAGAATTGAAGACCCAGAAATGAACCCACACACCTATGGTCACCTGATCTTTGACAAGGGAGCTAAAACCATCCAGTGGAAAAAAGACAGCATTTTCAACAAATGGTGCTGGCATAACTGGTGGTTATCATGTAGAAGAATGGGAATTGATCCATTCTTATCTACTTGTACTAAGGTCAAGTCTAAGTGGTTCAAGGAACTCCACATAAAACCAGGGACACTGAAACTTATAGAGGAGAAAGTGGGGAAATGCCTCGAAGATATGGGCACTGGGGAAAAATTCCTGAATAGAACAGCAATGGCTTGTGCTGTAAGATAAAGAATTGACAAATGGAACCTCATAAAGTTGCAAAGCTTCTGGAAGGCAAAAGATACTCTCAATAAGACAAAAAGGCCACCAACAGATTGGGAAAGAATTTTTACCAATCGTAAATCAGATAAGGGGCTAATATCCAATATATATAAAGAGGTCAAGAAGGTGGACTCCGTAAAATCTAATAACCCCATTTAAAAAATGGGGCACAGAGCTAAACAAAGAATTCTCAACTGAGGAATACCAACTGGTTGAGAAGCAACTGAAAAAATGTTCAACATCCTTAATCATCAAGGAAATGAAAATCAAAGCAACCCTAAGATTCTACATCACACCAGTTAGAATGGCTAAGATAAAAAATTCAGGTCGCAACAGATGCTGGTGAGGATGTGGAAAAAGAGTAACACTTCTCCATTGTTGATAGGATTGCAGGCTGCTACAACCACTCTGGAAATCAGTCTGGAGGTTCCTCAGCAAACTGAACACAGTACCATTAGAATATCCCACAATAACTCTCCTAGGCATATATCCAGAAGATTTTCCAATAGGTAATAAGGACACATGCTCCACTATTTTCATAGAAGCCTTATTTATAATAGCCAGAAGCTGTAAAGAACCCAGATGTCCCTCAACCAAGGAATGGATACAGAGTATCTGGTACATTTACATAATGGAGTACTACTCAGCTATTAAAAACAATGAATTTTTGAAATTCCTAGGGAAATGGATGGATGGATCTGGAGGGTATCATCCTGAGTGAGGTAACCCAAACACAAAAGAACTCACATAACATGTACTCACTGTTAAGTGAATATTAGCCCAGAAACTTATAATACTCAAAATACAATTTGCAAAACACATGAAACTCAAGAAACACAAAGTCCAAAGTATGACACTTTGCCCCTGCTTAGAATTAGGAACAAAGAACACATTGAAGTTTTTACAGAGATCAAGTGTGGAGCTGAGACAAAAGGATGGGCCAAACAATGATTGCTGCATCCGGGGACCCATCCCATAATCAGTCACCAAACGCAGACAATATTGCATACACCAGCAAGATTTTGCTCAAAGGGCCCTGATATAGCTGTCTCATGCGAGGCTATGCCAGAGCCTGGGAAACACAGAAGTAGATGCTCACAATCAGCTATTAGATGGAACACAGGGTTCCCAATAGAGGAGCTAGAGAAAGTACCCAAGGAGCTGAAGGGGTCTCCAACCCTATAGGTTGAACAACAGTATGAACTAACCAGTACCCCTGGAGCTTGTATCTCTAGCTGCATATGTAGCAGAAGATGGCCTAGTTGGCCATCATTGCGAAGAGAGGCCCCTTGGTCTTGCAAACTTTATATGCCCCAGTAAAGGGGAACGCCAGGGCCAAGAAGTGGGAGTGGGTGGGTAGGGGAGCAGGGCGAGGGTGGGGGAGGGTATAGAGGACTTTCAGGATAGCATTTGAAATGTAAATGAAGAAAATATCTAATTAAAAATTGGAAAAAAGGAAAATGAACCTGCCAACTAACGTAAAATGATATCAAATATCTCTAGCAAGAAAGCACTTCAAACTATAGAATTTTTATTTAATTTAAAATGTTTATTGGATGGAACACAGGGCCCCTAATGAACGAGCTAGAGAATATACCCAAGGAGCTTAAGGGGTCTCCAACCCTATAGGAGGAACAACAATATGAACTAACCAGCAGCCCCCAGAGCTGTGTCTCTAGTTGCATATGTAGCAGAGAGTGGCCTAGTAGGACATCAATGGGAGGAGAGGCCCTTGGTCTTGTGAAGATCATATGCCCCAGTACAGGGGAATGCCAGGGCCAGGAAGCAGAAGTGGGTGGGTTGGGGATCAGGGCAGGGGGAGGGTACAGGGGACTTTCAGTATAGTATTTGAAGTGTAAATGAAGAAAATATCTAATAAAAAAATAAAATGTTTAATATCACTTTATTGTAGTGAACTCACAAGATAGAAACAGACTAAGTAAAGACTGCAGAAACTCCTTCAGGAAAAACAGATGCAGAAAAAAGCATTCAAAATTACAAGAATGATGAGATTGTGCACGTGAGAAGGGACACAGTTCAGTCGGCTTCCTGGGTGAGTGTTTTATGTGCTGAATCTCTGAATGGTAAGCTAGTGGCAAAAGATTAATCAAGGAGCCTTGTTTCCCATGTGCAAACTTGCATTTCTGGATTTCTGGGTAATTTTAAAATAAACTTTGGTGTGGTGTGGTGTGGTGTGGTGTGGTGTGGTGTAGTGTGGTGGTGGTGGTGGTGGTGGTGGTGGTGGTGGTGGTGGTGGTGTGTGTGTGTGTGTGTGTGTGTGTGTGTGTGTGTGTGTGTGTAGAGACAAGTTGCTCAGCAGCCACAATATGTATGTGAAAACAGAACAAAAAATGCAGGAATGTGTCCCTCCTTCCATTGTAGAATCTGAAAAGAAGTCATGTCTGCATGCTTTCTGGGTATTTCATATGGAATTTGTTACTGGCAAGTAACTGGAACTTAGTATTGCTAAAGCACAGCCCTTATCCAAATAAGTGGATGATAATTAATAAAAGTTTGATTAATATCATAACCATTTGTTTCTGAAAGCAATTTTGTCAGATATATTTCTTATATTTATAACCTGAATAAAAATGTTTTTCCAAAGTCTAGGCAATTACTATATGTCTAAGGCTAGCATTTACACCATGCCATAATGAGAGAATGATTTTAAAATACTTGCTATTGAATTTTTATTTATTATTATCATTGGAATGGCTATAAATAGGTAGCTTTTGGGGATCTTAATTTACATTTCTGTAATGAAATGTCCATATATTACTATATATATCTATAGATCTTTACTAAGGCAAAACTCACCTTCAAAATGATTTAATTCATCTGTTGCCAGAATAAGATTAGCAGCCAAGGACCTTGTGTTGGGTGTTAGAGACTACTATCCAGTATAGTTGGCATAGACATTTATCAATCTTAATATTTCCTTTCTTTCTTTTATTTTCTGATTGGATTTTTCTTTATTTACACTTCAAAAAATTTTCCCATTTCCAGTTCTGCCCTTTGGAAACCCCCTACTGCATCCCCCTCAACTGCCTCTATGTGGGTGCTCCCTTACTCACACATTCTTGTCCTCCTGCCATGGCATTCCCATACACTAGGGCATCGAACACCCTCAGAGCCAAGGGACTCTCCTTCCACTGATGTCCAACAAGGCCATCTTCTACCAAATATGCAGCCAGCACAATGGATCACTCCATATGTACTCTTTGGTTGTTGGTTCAGTCCCCAGGAGCTCCGGGGGTCTGGTCTGTTGATATTGTTGCTTCTTCCATTAGGGCTGAAAACAACCCATCACCTCCTTCAGTCCCTTCTCCAGCTCCCCCATCACGGACCCCGTGAACTCAATCCTATGGTTGGCTGCAAGCTTCTGCCTCTGGATGTCAGGTTCTGGCAAATTCTTTCAGAAGACAACCAAATCAGACTTCCAACAGAAAGCATTTTCCAGAATCAAAAATAATGTCCAAGTTTGGTGCTCTATATGGGATGGATCCCCAAGTGGGCCAGCCTCTGTATGGCCTTTCCTTCAGTCTCTGCTTCAACCATTGTCTCCATATTTCCTCCTGTGAATATTTTGTTCACCCTTCTCAAAAGCACTGAAGCATCCACATTTTGGTCTTCCTTCTTCTTAGGCTTCATATGGTCTATGAATTGAATCTTGGGTATTCTGAACTTTTGGGCTAATATCCACTTATCAGTGAGTACATGCCTTATTTATTCCTTTGTGACTGAGTCACTTCACTCAGGATGATATTCTCAAGTTCCATCCATTTGCCTGAGGCTTCTTGAATTCCTTGTTTTTTAATTGTTGAGTAGTATTCCATTGTGTAAATGTACCATATTTTCTGTATCCATTCTACTGTTGAGGGACATCAAGGTTGTTTCCAGATTCTGGCTATTATAAGTGTCTGCTATGAACATAGTGGAGCATGTGTCCTTACTACATGTTAGAGCATTTTCTGGATATGTGACCAGAAGTGGTATAGCTGGGTCCTGCGGTAGTACTGAGGATTGCCAGACTTATTTTCAGAGTGGTTGTCTCAGATTGCAATTTTACAAACAATGGAAGAGTGCTCCTTTCTCCACTTCCTCTCCAGCATATGCTGTCACAGGAGGTTTTTTGTTTGTTTGTTTGTTTGTTTTGTTTTGTTTTGTTTTGTTTTTTTGAATTTTTGAGACAGGGTTTCTCTGTAAAGCCCTGGCTGTCCTGGAACTCACTTTGTAGACCAGGCTGGCCTCGAACTCAGAAATCCACCTACCTCTGCCTCCCGAGTGCTGGGATCAAAGGCATGCTTTTAATCTTAGCCATTATGACTGGTGTGATGTGGAATCTCGGAGTTGTTTTGATTTGCATTTCTCTGATGACTAAAAGTGTTGAAGACATTTCATTAGGTGTTTCTCAGAACTTTGAGTTTCCTCAGTTGAGAATTCTCTGTTTAGCTCTGTTCCCCATTTTTAATAGAGTTATTTGGTTCTCTGTAGCCTAACATCATGAGTTCTTTGTATATATTGGGTATTAGCCCTCAATCAGATGTAGGATTGGTAAACATCTTTTCCCAATCTCTTGGTTGCCATTTGTCTTATTCACAGTGTCCTTTGCCTTACAGAGCTTTGCAATAATATGAGGTCCCATTTGTCAATTCTTGATCTTATAATATAAGCCACTGGTGTTCTGTAAAGGAACTTCCCTTGTGTCAATGTGTTTGAGGCTTTTGCCCACTTTGTCTCTTATTAGATTCAGCATATCTGGTTTTATGTGGAGGTTCTTAATCCACTTGGATTTGAGCTTTGTACATGGAGATAAGAATGGATCAATCTGCATTTTTCTACATGTTGACCACCAGTTAAAAGAGCACCATCTGTTGAAAATGCTGTCATTTTTTTTTCAACTGGATAGTTATAGCTCCTTTGTCAAATATCAAGTGACCATAGGTGTGTGGGTTCATTTCTGGGTCTTCAATTTCATTCCATTGATCAACCAGCCTGTCACTGTACCAATACCATACAGTTTTTTTTTTGTTTTTTTTTTTTTCACAATTGAGCTGTATTACAACTTGTGGTCAGGGATGGTGATTCCCCCAGAAGCCCCAGAAGTTCTTTTATTGTTAAGAATATTTTTCTCTCTCATGTTTTTTCTTTCTTTCTTTCTTTCTTTCTTTCTTTCTTTCTTTCTTTCTTTCTTTCTTGTTATTCCAAATGAATTTGAGAATTGTTCTTTCTAACTATATGAAAAGTTGATATGGAATTTTGATGAGGATTGCATTGAATCTATAGATTGCTTTTGGCAAGATGCCCATTTTTGCTATATTAATCCTACCAATCCATGAGCATAGGAGATCTTTCCATCTTTTGAGTTCTTTTTTCATTTCTTTCTCGAGAGACTTGAAGTTATTGTCACATAGATATATCTCTTGTTTGGTTAGAGTAAGCCCAAGATATTTTATATTATTTTTGGCTCTAGTGGAGGGAGTTGTTTCTCTGATTTCTTTCTCTGTCTGCTTATCATTTGTATAAAGGAAAGATACTGATTTATTTGAGTTAATTTTTTTCTTTTATTTATTTATTTATTTGTTTGTTTGTTTGTTTGTTATTAGAGAATTTCTTCACTTACATTATAAGTGTTATCCCATCAGTCTCCTATACCCTCCCCCCGCCCTGCTACCCTACCCACCCACTCCCACTACTTGGCCCTGGCATTCCCCTGTACTGGGGCATATAAACATTGCTAGACTAAGGGCCTTTCTTCCCAAATAATGGCCAACTAGGCCTCTTCTAGTACATATGCAGCTAGAGACATGAGCTCTGGGGGTTCTGATTAGTTCATATTGTTGTTCCATCTATATGGTTGCAGAAGGGCTAGATTTGTGGAAAGATATTGTGTGAATTTAGTTTTGTCATGGAAAACTTTGGTTTCTCCATCTATGCTAATTGACAGTTTTGCTGGGTATAGTAGCCTGGGCTGGCATTTGTGTTCTCTTAGTGTCTGCATAACATCTGTCCAGGATCTTCTGGCTTTCATAGACTCTGGTGAGAAATCTGGAGTGATTCTAATAGGCTTGCCTTTATATGTTACTTGACCTTTTTCCCTTACTGCTTTCAATATTCTGTCTTTATATAGTGCATTTGTTGTTCTGATTATTATGTGTCGCGAGGAATTTCTTTTCTGGTCCAGTCTGTTTGGAGTTCTGTAGGCTTCTTGTATGTTCATGGGCATCTTTTTCTTTAGGTATGGGAAGTTTTTTTTTCTAAGATTTTGTTGAATATATTTGCTGGCCCTTTAAGTTGAGAATCTTCATTCTCATCTACTCCTATTATCCGTAGGTTTGGTATTCTCATTTTGTCCTGGATTTCTTGGATGTTTTGAGTTAGGATCTTTTCTGTATTTTGCGTTTTCTTTGAATGTTGTGTCCATGATCTCTTTGGAATCTTCTGCACCTGAGATTCTCTCTTGCATCTCTTGTATTCTGTTGCTGATGCTCACATTTATAGTTCCTGATTTCTTTCCTAGAGTTTTTATATCCAGCGTTGTCTCCCTTTGGGTTTTCTTCAGTGTTTCTACTTGCATTTTTAGTTCTCGAATGGTTTTCTTCAATTCTATCACCTGTTTAGTTGTGTTTTCTTGTAGTTCTTTAAGGGATTTTTGTGTTTCTTCTACCTGTTTAGCAGTGTTTGCCTGTAGCTCTTTAAGGGCTTCTACTTGTTTAGCAGTGTTCTCTTGTGATTCCTTGAGGGGTTTTTGTATTTCCTCTTTAATGGCTTCTCCCTGTTTAGCAGTGTTCTCCTGTAGTTCCTTGAAGAATTTTTGTTTTTCTTCTTTAAGGCTTCTTCCTGTTTAGCACTGTTCTCCTGTATTTCTTTAAGTGTGTTATTAACATCCTTCTTATAACCTTCTACCATTAGGAGGAGATATGATTTAAAATCTGCATCTTGCTTTTCAGGCCTGTTGGGGGTATCCAGAACTCATTGTCGTGGGCTTACCGGGTTCTGATGATGCCCATTGTTCTTGGTTTCTGTTAGTGAGATTCTTGCGTTTGTTTTTTGCCATCTGCAGATTTCTGATGTTAATGTCCAAGCTGTCACTGGTTTGAGCTTGATCCTCCTGTGAGTCTGTTAGCCTCTGACAGCACTTCTCATAGACCAACTCCCCCCATAGATCCAGTGATCAGAGCACTCTCTGAAGACAAGCTCTTCTCATGCAAGTCCAGTGTCTAGCAGACTGGAGCTCTGATCCACTTCCTGAGTTCTAGGGTCAGAACTCTCAGAGCAGGCTGCCTCTCTTCTGTAATCCCAAGGCGACTCCAAGGTCCCTTAATCCAGAAGTGATACTAATGTCCTGGGGTGTGGAGAGCACACCAATGGCCCTATCTGCCTCCGCTGGGCTCAGAGGGAAGATGGTGGGGGTGGTCCTGGCTGGAGGAGGTCCCAGCCTCCAGTTGGGCTGAGTTCCCTTATTCCTGCTGCTGCAGAAACCAGACCCTCCATGTTTCTCAAAGCGAACAATGAGCACCACTCACCCATAACCCAGAGTTGATCCTAATGTCCTGGGGGTGTGAAGAGCTCACAATGGACCCTAGCTGCCTCCACTGGGCTCAAAGGGAGATGGCAGGGGTGGTCCTGGCTGGAAGAGTTCCCAGCCTCCGGTTGGTGGAGTTCCTCTTTTCCTGCTGATGCTGAAACAAGGCCCTCCATGGTTCTCAAAGCCAACACTGCACACCACTCACCTGTAACCCAGAGGTGATCCTAATGTCCTGGGGTGTGGAGAGCGCCCAAGCAACCCTACCTGCCTCCTCTGGGCTCAGAGGGAAGATGGTGGGTGGGGTGGCCCTGGCTGGAACAGACCCCAGCCTCAGGTTGGGCAGAGTTCCTCTGATCCTGCTGCCACTGGGACTATCCTAATGTCCTAGGTTGTGGAGAGCACACAAGTGATCCTAGCCTCCTTCACTGGGCTCAGAGGGAAGATGGCGTGGGGGTGGTCCTGGCTGGAAGAGTTCCCAGCCTCTGGTTAGGCAGAGTTTCTCTGTTCCTGATGCCGCTGATACTATCCTGAATTGATTTTATATCCAACCAGTTTGCTGAAGTTATTATCAGGCTTAGGTGTTCTCTGATGGAATTCTTGAGGTTGCATAAATATACTAACATATCATCTGGAAACAATGATATTTTTATTTTTTCTTGCCAGTTTGTATCTCTTTGACATTCTTTTGTTGTCTAATTGCTCTTGCAAGAACTTCAAGTACTATTGAATAGATATGGAAAGAGAGGGCAGCCTTTTCTAGTCCCTGATTTTAGTGGGATTGCTTCAAGTTTCTCTCCATTTAATTTGATGATTGCTACTGTTTTGCTGTATATTGCTTTTATTATGTTTAGGTCTTGGCCTTGAATTAAAGATATTTCCAAGTCTTAATAAAAAGGGATGTTGAATTTTGATAAATGCTTTTATGATCATGTGTTTTGTTTTTGGTTTTGGGGTTTTTTTGGGGGGGGGAGGTTATGTTGTGGATTATGTCGATGGATTTCAATATGTTGCATAACTGGGATGAAGCCTACTTGATTCTGGAGAATGATAATTTTGATATATTCATGGATTTGGTTTGTGAGAATTTCATTGAGTATATTTGCATTGATATTCATAAGGGAAATTGGTCTGAAGTTCTCTTTCTTTGTTGGGTCTTTGTGTCATTTGGATATCAGTTTAACTGTGGCTTCATAGAATGAATTAGGTAGTGTTCCTTCTGTTTCTATTTCATGAATTTGTTTGAACAGTATTGGTATTAGATCTTATTTGAAGGTCTGATAGAATTCTGCATTAAAGCCATCTGGTTTTTTACTTTTTTTTTGGGGGGGGAGACTTTTAATGACTGCTTCTATTTCTTTAGGGGTTATGGTACTGTTTAGATGGTTTATCTGATCCTGATTTCACTTTGCAAATAGAGAAGTAAAGCAGGCTCATATCACTATCTAAAAAAAAAACATACACTTCAAAGTAAAATGAATCAAAATAGATAGAAAAGAACATTTCATACTAATCAAAGGAAAAATTTACCAAGATGGAGTCTTAAGCCTTAAGATCTATGACCCAAACTCATATTTCTAAAAGAACATCACTTAAGTTTAGATCACTTATCAAAACTCACACATTATTAGTGGGGGGCGTTAATACACTTATCAATGACCATGTCATGTACACAAGTATAAACAGAGAAATACTGGATCTAACAACCATTATGAATCAAATGGGCTTACAGATATCTAAAAATAATTCATTCAAACAAACAAACAAACAAACAAACAAAAGAATAAACCTTCTTCTCAGTACATCATATAACAAAAATTGAACACATACTCTGTCACAAAGAAATCTTCAGTAAATACAAAAAAAAAAAAAAAAAAAAAAAAAAAAAAAAAAAAAAAAAAAAAAAAAAAAAAAAAAAAAAAAAGCTGAAATAATCCCCTGCAACCTATCAGACCAACACTGATTAAAGCTTGCTAACAACAACAACAGAAACAAAAGAAAGTTTATACACTCATGGAAGCTGAACAGTAGCATGTCTGCTTAGTAATCCAAAAGACTTTCAGGTCTGTGTGTTCTTGCTAGAATACAGACACACCACACATCTTTAATCTTTCTAGCAGGAATAATGACCTTAAACAACTCTGGCTGGAATATAGATACACCTTTAGGGCACATTTCAAACCCATAGAGTGATATCCAGTTGAAGGTCTGAAAAGGGAAATAGTTGAAAGAATTATTCAGAAATAAGATATGCCCAACTCTCAGGAGAACAGCTACTTAAGAGAAGCACAGAGAGAATGCAGTTAGTTCAATCAGATGAGTTCAGTGAATGTATTTGGAGCAGTTTAGTTCGGTCAGTCAGTGCAGTTCAGTTGAGTGAGTGCAGTACAGTAGATTGAAGTTCCTTAGTGAATTCTTGCAGAAGCAGTTGAAGCCAGAGAGTAAGGAGCCTGAAGATTGGAACACATTGCCAGAGTTAGTTTCAGTTCAAACAGAGCAATTCAGTGAGAAGCCAAGACAAGCTAGATTGGATCAATCAGATTGGAGAAGAGTTTGAATTGTAACAGCTGAGTTGATCCAGCCTACCAGAGTTAAAAAAAAAAAAAAAGTATGAGAAAGGGTGAGTTTCTTAAGCATTAAGCCTCTAAGACAACAACTACTTTGGTAAACAAAAGTTACATTTGCTGAACAACCTCAGGATCAAGCCAGAAATTAGTAAAGAATTTAAAGACTTAATAGAATTAAATGAAAATGAATGTACAATATATCTAACCTTATAGGGAATAGTGAATAGAGGAAAGCTCATAGCACTAAGTGCCCTCATAAAGAAATTAGTAAAATCTCATACTTGTAACTTTACAGCACACCAGAAAGCTCTAGAACATACACAAGTGCACACAAGAGGAGTAGAGAGCAAAAGATTATCAAAATGAATCATATTTTAATAAAATAAAAATAAAGAGAAGAATTTGAAGCATTGATATAGGAAAAAGTTTGTTCTTTGAGGAAATTAACAAAATAGACCCACCATTATACAAACAAGTTTAAAGGCAGAGAGAATATCCAAATTAAGAAACTCAGAAATGAAAAGGGAACATAGCAACAGAAAAGAAGAAAATTCAAAGATACAATAGGTCATATTTCTAAAGCCTGTATGTACGGGTAATCTTTTGTACACTTTGTAAAATTATAATGTATCTATAAAAATCTGTTGCCAAATAAGCTGAGGTAGCATTAGAAGATGGCGTATCTGATAGAGAAATCAAAACTCTGGGAAATAGTCAGGAATGGGAAGGTTGCCACCTGGACATGAAATAAGTCAGACATATGAGGCTTAGGAGAGATGACTAGCCATATGACAGACATAGAATATTAAAAACTGGTTAAATAAGTTAGAAGCTAGTGGGAAGAAGCCTAGTTTATGGCCTAAGGGTTTTTTTAATAAATAAAAAGCCCCTGAGTCACTATTCGGGAGATGCGACACAGGTGGAAATCCCATGGTTACACCAGTACTCTATCAAATTTGCAAATCTAAAAGAAATTGACTATTTTATTAATAGATACAACCTACTAAAAATAAAACAAGATCAGATAAGAGATTTAAATAGACCTATAACCCCAATGAAAATCGAAGCAGTCATTAAACATCTCCCAACCAATAGGAAAATGAAAAATGATTTTAGTACAGAATTATACCAAATATTCAAAGAATACCCTGGAATTATTCCACAAAACAGAAGCAAAGGGAACATAGACAAATTCATTTAATGAGGGCATAGTCAACCAAACCATGCAAAGATTCAACAAAGAAAGGGAAATGGAGATCAATTTCCCTCATAAACATTGATGAAGAAAAAAATTCAATAAGATACTTGCATACTGAATCTAAGATCACCTACAGTGACCAAGTAAATTTCAAATGAAATGAAAATTGTCAATGTAATCCACCATATTGAAAAAGACTGAAAGAAAAGAAAAAAAAACAAAAAAATAAACAGCATCATCTTGTTAGATGCCCCCCCAACCCCCAAAAGCCTTGCCTTTAAGAAAATTCAACACTCTTCATGATAAAAGTGTTAGAGAGATCAGGAATACAAGGCAAATACCTAAACCTAATAAAGTCCTACAGCCGATATTAAGTTAAATGGCGAGAAATTTAAAGCAATTCCACTAAAATCAGGCATAACACAAGGCTGTTGTTCACTCAGGGCATATCTATTCTATATCATACTTTAAGTTCTATAAAGAACAATAGTTATTGTTATAAAGCAGATAAACAGAGTACAAATCAGAAAGGAAGATATCAGAGTAATGATCTTTAGAAAGTATCAGAGTGTCCAAATGCTCTACCAGAGAACTCATACAACTGAGAAACACTTTCAGTGATATGGGTAGACATAAAATTACCTCAAAATATCAATACCCCTCCTATACACACATGAATAATTGGCTGAGAAAGAAATAAGCGAAACAAAACCCTTCATAACAGCCATAAAGAATATAAAATAGCTTGTGATAACACCAAGGAAGCAAGTGAAAGACCTATATAATAAAACTTCATGTCTTTGAAGAAGGGAATTCAGGAAGACATCAGAAGATGGAAAGATCTCGCTTGCTCATGGATCAGTAGTATTAACATAGGAAAATGTGAATCCTACCAAAAACAATCTACTAATTCAACAAAATACCCATCAAAATTGCAACACAATTCTTTATAAACCTTGAAACATTAATACTAAACTTCATATTGGTGAGAGTGGGTGAGTAAGGAAGAAAGAGGGGTAAGAAGAGGAGGGAAAACCTGTGGTCAGGATGTAATACATGAGAGGAAAAATAAAAGTTAAAATAATTCATAAAATAGGCCATGCAGTCAAAAAACAAAAGTAAGAGCTTTTAAAGTCATATAGCAGTATTATCATATGTCCACTATTTCCAGGAAAGCAACAACCATTGAGAGCATTTCTACGAATAAACCATTTTATTCATAAAGTGGAAGTGATACTTAATGGCTTTATCAGGAAATATTTCCTTGTATATGAAATGTTCTTTATTTTATGTTTTATTTTTATTATCTTTTAAATTTTTTTTCAAATGTTATCTCCTTTCCAGTTTCTCCTCTACAAACTCCCTATTCCCTCCCTTGTTCCCCTGCTTCTATGAGGGTGCTCTCCCCAAAATCCACTCACTCCAGCCTGAGTGCCCCAGCATTTCCCTATTAAAGCTGCTACAGGACCAAGGGGCATCCCTTCCATTGACACCTGACAAGGTCATTCTCTGCTGCATATGTGTCTGGAGTCATGGGTCCCACCATGTGTACTCTTTGGTTAGTGGTTTAGTCCCTGAGAGCTTTGTGGTGTCTGGTTGGTTGATATTGTTACTCTTTGATATTGTTATTCTTCCTATGGGGTTGCAAACCCCTTCAGCCTCTTCAGTCCTTCCCCTAACTCCAAGATTTCATTGTAGAAAGGTGCTTCATATATAACTAGAGTCCAGTCCTGTCCTCCCATGCTCACTGAATAATGTAGTTTTCAAATCATCTCACCATATTTACAGGTGTGTAGGTAAAGATTTGACTATGTTCTGGATATAGTAATATGACATATTTTTCTGTATATTTGAGTCAGAATTTTCCATTGCTGTCATAGATTGGAATGAAGAGAGTGCATCCCAAGAGCACAGAAAGATGAGTAATCCTCGATGGCCTCATTAAAAATCACTAATTCAGACAAAAATCCACTCTTCCACGTGCAGATTGGAAAATAGCTATTTTTCATACCCTATGTGTAGATACAAGTTTTACAAAACTTACTATTTAGAACCATTTAGCCATTCTCAATGTTTTAATGGAGAATTTAATTTGAAATCATATTTAACCCTTGTAATGTGGTGGAAGAACCTAATTTGAATCAGTATTTTATGGATGTGAGAGGTCAGTAATTAGTACTACCCCATTAAGCATCCATAGGCGTTGCTGAAAGTCTATTGGTTCCTACAAGAAGAATGTAATTAAGTGAAGTATGACTGAATACAAATCTATGTACTTTTCCTCCCAAATTTTGCCTTTTGCCATCAGCTAACATATCCCAATGGCAGATGGGAGGTTGACACATAAAAGGAAATTATGTGAAATACCCGGAAAGAGGACAGTTATATATTCTGACTCTTTATTTTTGGAGATTGTGTTTGGTTTAAGGTAAATTATTTTTATTTTGATGTTGCATATTTAAACCAATATGTTCAATTAAATAAGGTACAGAATCTATAGAAATTGCTCAGTATTTAACTCTCTTGCAGAAGACCCCAGTTTGGTTCCCAGTACCAATGTTAGGTTGCTCCCAGCTCCAACTCTAAAGGCTTTCACACCAACTTCTTGTTCTACAGACACCTTCATGGGTGTGAATGAAATCATACAAACACAGACACATACACCTCAGTAAAACAGAATTAAAGCATTTTAAAAGGAAAATACCATAAATGACTACACGAGGGCCTTGTTCTGTCTTTATTCAGAATGTTTTCTTTATATTTTGATACAAATATCTGAATCAATGTACTATCCACTCACGCAATCAGTCAATGTGAATTCTCCTTGTTGCACAGAACTTTATGATCCATGTATTGTTTGACTCTATTTTGCTAATCACATACATCTACCTGCCTAAAGAAAGGCTACTGGACCATTTCAGAAAACAGTTTTGCTAAATCTAACTCTTCTTCACTAATTGTACTTTAATGATAGTTTTCCATTTTGTGAATAACTGTGTTTAAATATTCAGAGAAGAGATTATTAAATTTTTTTTGCTGAATGACTCATACAAAAGCACTAATTAGAACAAGAAAAACAGAGTTGCAATTTTCCAAAATAGTAACTGTGCCAGGTGAGCTCAGAAACTGCTTCTGTTCACTGAAAACTTTTATATAGAAAGTGGCAAATAATACTTGTAATAATGATTAATGGTTTTCTTCTGGATATTTAAAAATGAATTGCTCCCTGCATGTCAGGGCTGCTTGTTTCTATTGCAAGCTCAGCCACTCACACTTTTACCGACTGACCTTCTGCTAGCCTTCTGACTCTCAACTTAATTCTCTTCTCAGAGAATAACATGGGAATTATAATTAAAAGTAAACATAAAACAGTCATCATAAATAACAAAATGAAAAATCTTTATAGAACAGGCTCCCACTTACACAGTAGCTTTAAGTGTTTTCCACATGTAATATAAATATGATTTAAAAATATTAGACAAAATAATGAGAGTAGGATGTCCTGCCATCGAGAAACCTACACCGAGTAGGTTAAGTCTTATCCTTTCTTTTATATTTATTAATGTCTTTTAGGAGAATAACCATTTAAAATGTGTCATGGGTTACAAAGTTCTCAGGTATGTCTGAAATTCTAAGAACAGAAGCACAGATACTTCTAATTCCTTAAACATTTCAAAACAAAATTTTACCTTTTGCAACACTGACACAGAATTTTCTTTTTATTTGATCACTTGAGCACATTTTTGAATTATTTGAAATCCTGTTTCCCCTGCCATTTTGAGAGAAAAAATTTAAAGGATTGTAACACATTTTTGATTACTTCAAATTAGATATGGCCTGCCTAAAGGATTTTCTTCAACTTGCCCTTTATAACATGATATGTTCCCCCATCTTGTTCCTGTGTCATGAGAGGTAATCTCATGAGAGTTATTTTCATTTTGAATAATGGCACCCCTCCCTCATGATCTGCATGACATTCTGTTGACAGTTAAGCAACATGACTATCCCCTTTTCAAGGTTTGCTCAGTTGCAATTTTGTTATTTTTCCAAGAGGCCATACTACCAGGTTTGGTAATTGTGTCTGTGCTCATGACATTTCCAAGCAAACATTTTCAAAGATCATTTCTCCCAACACAAACATCCTTAGAAAGATGGGAGGTTTGCTTAAGATCACATTGGCCCTTGTTCAAGCTTTGCTAATGCGGCAGTATTTGAAAGTCTTCCCGAAAATAAATTGTCTGATGTTTTTCTACAGTATGCAGAAAGTACCCTACCTGAAAGATTGTACTAGTCAACTCAGCACATAAAATTCCTTTTCTGGCACCAAAATAAGCTCCAAGGAAATAAAATGATCTGCCCTCTTTACAGAGCCTTGCACATATAGATGCTCATTAACTATTTGGAGCTAAAGAAACATTTATTCTCTATCTATATTGTGGTAGGGAAAGTGCCCACCTTCAAATATTGTGTTCATCTAATTTTTCATGCTAATTCTCAAGGCCATTAAAAATACCACCTGCCAAGTCACAATGTAACTGTAGATTTACAATAAATTCAGCAGCTCTACCCAATTTGTTAGCAGATGCCGAACTATTCTGGGATAGACAGCTACTCTATGGTATCTTGTAGCAATTAAATTTGCAATGCTTTCCTGTTGCTAGAAATATCTAATTTTTCATTTACATAATTATTTGTTCATGTTTTAGTGTTAGTGAACATAAAATATTTCACAAAGAGTATGAAGAACTACAGGAACATTAATAAATCTGGGACATATGTGACCAAAATTGAGGCAGTTTTGACTATTCCTACTTAATTCAATTTATAAATTAAATGTACAGAAATTTCAATAACTAAGATATTCTGAGATATTCTCAGTTTAATTTAAACTTAGAAGCAGCTTAGGTTTTCACATATAATGTAAATGAAGACAAATATCAGCCAGTTGAGGGGATACTGCAACTTTGAAACACACATTTAAGGAGAGATAAGTGGAGAGAAATGTTGGCAGCATGAGGGAGGTGGAGAGAAGGAAAGAGAAAGGTTTTATTTATGCCAAAAGAGTTGCCAACTCTGTCTTTGATGATATTGTTTGCTGTTACTTATTTATACACTTTCTGATTTCACTTGTGATTAAATATAAAGTGAATTTGGCATCTTGCTAGGCAGGGTTACTATATACCTAAATCATTTGCCTCATAGTACATGTTCTCTGTCAAAATGTATAACTAAATAATGCAGAAATCTCATGTTTTCTTTTTATTAAATCATTAACTGTGAGCACACTCAGTGATTTGTGAGTCTCTGGTTATATGATTATATGTACATGTATGTACATGAGTAGAGGGGCTTGTTTATTTCTGCACCCAAAGGATGACATCAGACCTCTCAGAGCTAGAGTTATACATATTTTTGGAAACCTATCTTGTTACATGGGATCTGAAATATTGCCTCTGCCTCAGTTAGGATACATTTTTTTCAACATGGATATACACACTGTGTTTTACAGAGCAGATTATATTCAAATTTAATCTACTCATTAGACATAACTTCTGGATTCCTGAAAATAGAGAGTTGTTCTTTTTCAAAGGAAAAAAATTTAATATCTAAAGAAATTAGTAAAGCTATAAAGAATTAATTTTATTCACCAGATATCTGTTAGATAGTCTTGATATCTGTGTTGAGAGAAATTTCAAAAAAAAATTCCTTTAAGACAAATTTCTGTGCATTTTCTAAAATACACATTTGAATTTACCATTATATTTTTGAGTAAGATGTATATGGCATGAACAATTGACATTATTTCAGAGTCTCTTCAAATGCTGGCAGTTATACAAAATAAGGTTAATTTGGCAAGCAATAACCTGACAATTTAATCAGCAGGAGACTGCATTTTATAGATATGCAAAGAATTGATATCATCCAAGACATACATAAATTTATAATTTTTGAAACAGTGAGATGAAAGCAGAGAAAATAACAATGTGTTGAAGAATCCTTTGGAGTAACAGTTTTGAAACATAACTTTTAATACTTAAAGGTAATTCTTCTAAAAATTTTAAAGTAGGTATAGAACAGATATAGTTTCATCCCTACTATGGACTGTGGTATAGCTCCATAGCTCCATAATTTGCATTATAACTGAAAAAAATTAATGATATGCAAAAAGAAAATAAAATCAAGTTCTCTATTTCATGAGGGACATAACTAATGTTGAGTTTTGACATACATAAAATACATACTACACACACACACACACACACACACACACACACACACACACACAAACACACAATGCAAATAGTCCCACACCCAAGTCTATTTACCCTTGTATATACCCAGTTTTATTACTGTCAATAACAGTCAGGTGTTTTAACTATATAGCTACTTGATTTCCACAGTCCTGTCTTTTAAATTGTTTTCAGCTGTTTGGGATGTTAACTGAAAATTATTTGAACTTAATCCAATACATAATAGATAGATAGATAGATAGATAGATAGATAGATAGATAGAGAGTTGACTAGACTAAAGTTTAAAAAAACAATTAACAACAGGTTTTCAATTTCATTATTCTCAGTGGTTTTTATTTGAATCTTCTTTCAAATGAAATCCTTATGTTTTTGTTTGTCTCTTTAACTCATGCTTGCACTTTACTCTGAATTTTCACACTAAATTATTTAGAAAGTAATGAGCCACTTGTTCTGAGTAACTCTCATAATCTAAATATTGATGAGTTGCTCCCCACAGTGATCTCTGTCTCATATTTATCTCATGAAGTTGTAGATTGTGTAAACTTAACCATAGTTGCCAACCTGGAATTCTATACCCAGCCTAACTCTCAATCACCATAGGTAGAGAAAACAATATATTTTCATTCAAAACCAAATTTGAAAATATCTATCCGAAAATCCAGCCCTACAGAAAATAGTAGAAGGAAAACTGCATCTCAAGAAGGATAACTACATCAGAATCAAAAATGTGAAACAAAAACAAAAACAAAAAATGAACAAGGAAAAAAAAAACAGAAAAAAAAAACACCCATAGGAAAGAAATAATTCCATAAATTTCCATAGCAGCAAAAACATGGAAAGCACACACACACACAAACACACAGGAATGCTGCCAATATTAAAATAACAGGAAATAACAATCATTGGCCATTAATATCTCTCAACATCAATGGAATTAATCCCCCCTAAAAAAAGATCCAGACTAACAGAATAAATTCAAAAACAGGATCCATCATTGGGCAGCATACAAGAAACACACCTCAGCAATAAAGATAGACATTACCTTGGGGGAAAGGGCTGGAAAAAGTTTTCCATTAAAATGGACCCAAGAAGCAAGTTGGAATAGCAATTTTAATATCTAATCAAACAGTCTTCCAACAAAAATTAATCAAAAGGAACAGAGGAGGCCACTTCATACATATCAAAGGAAAAAATCTTCAAAAGCCTGTATTCTCTAAACCTGGAAAAATCTTAATGAAATGGGTGAATTTCTAGACTGATACTACTTACCAAAGTTAAATCCTGATTAGCTCAACTTTTTAAACAGTCTCAAAAGCCCGAAAGCCTGAAAGAAATAAAAGTAAGCATTAAAATTTAAAAAAAAAAAAAAAAAAAAAAACATGGGGCCAGGTGATTTTAGCACAGAATTCTATCAGACTTTCAAAGAAGAGTTAATACCAATATTCTTCAAACTATTCCACAATATAGAAACAGGAGAAACCCTGCCAAACTCATCTTATAAGGCAACTGTCACCCTGATTCCTAAGCTACACAAAAACTATACAAAGAAAGAATTTAAGACTGATTTATCTTATGATCACTGATGAAAAATACTCAATAAAATACTCTCAAACCAAATCCAGGAACACATCAAAGATATCCAGCAACATCAAGGTGGTTTCATCTCAGGGTAAACATGGATGGTTTAATATATGAAAATACATCAATGTAAGCTATCATATAAACAAAGTGAAAGGGATAAAAGTATGATTATTTAATTAGATCATGAAAAAGCCTGTCATAAAATTTACCACCCCTTCATGTTAAAGGTATTAGAGAAATATGGGCTACAGAGCACATAGTAAACAAAATCAAAACAATATCCAGCAAGCCAACAGCCAACATCAAACTTCATGGTGAGAATCTTAAAGCGTTTTCACTAAAATCAGGGACAAGACAAGGCTGCCTAATTTCTCATTACCTATTCAATATAGTATTTGAGGTTCTAGCCAGAGCAATAAGACAACTAAAGAAGATCAAGAGGATTCAAATTGGAAAGAAAGAAGTTAGATTACCACTATTTGCAGATGATATGATAGCATACATAAGTGAGCCCAAAAATGCTACCAGAGAATTCCTGGAGTGGATAAAATCCTACAGCAAAATGGCTGAATAAAAAAATTAACTCAAAGAAGTCAGTAAGCCTCTGATACATAAATGATGAATGGGCCAAGAAAGAAATTATACAAACAACATCCTTTAAAATAGCTATGAATAATATAAAATACCTTCGTGAAACTCTAACCAAGCAAGTGAAAGATTTATATAACAAGAACTTCAAGTATATGAAGAAAGAAATTTAAGAAACCAGAAGATGGAAAGATGTCCCATCCTCACAGGTAGGTAGGATTAATATAGTGAAAATGACAAATTACCCAGGTACCTAGGATAGCAAAAACAACTTGAACAAGAAATAACATTTGTAGGGATCATCATCTCTGCTCTCAAGCCTTAATACAGAAGACAATATAATACAATGGAAAAATGAAATCACCTTCAAATATGCTTTTGAAACAATTGGATGTCTATGTACAGAAGAATGAAGATAGATCCATACTTATCAAGCTGCACAAAACTAAAGTTAAAATGGGTCAAGGACCTCAACATAAAACTGAATACATTGAATCTCATAGAGGAGAAAGTGGAAAAAATACCCTTACAAGCGTTGGTAAAGAATACAATTTCCTGAACAGTACACCAGTGGTGCAAGTTCTAAGAACAAATGGTAAATGAGACCTCATGAAATTGTCAAGCTTCTATAAGACAAAGGATTCTATCTGAAAGACAAATCAGCATCCTACAGATTGGGAACAATGGTAAACATCGGACAGAGGGATAATAGCCACAATTTACAAAGAACTCAAAAAGTTAGATGCCAACAACCAATAACCCAATTAAAAATGAGATAAGGAACCAGAGAATTATCAGCAGGAGAATCTTGAATGGTAAGGAAGCACTTATGAAAATGGACAAAGTCTTTAGTCTTCAGGGAAATGCAAATCAAGACATTTCTAAGGCTCCATCTTACACCAGTGTAAGTCTTTACTGGGATCAAAAGCACAAGTGATAGGACATGCTGGCAAGGATGAGGATGAAGGGGAACACTTCTTCATTGCTGGAATGCAAATTTGTGCAACCACCTTGGAAATCTACTCAGCAGTTTCTTATCCCCACCTCCCTGTTCTTTGCCTCTGAGATGGTTTCTCAGTCTTATATCCTTGCTCCATGGGGCACATCCACACCCACTGTGGCCAGACAAGGCAGCTGTCTGCTACATATGTACCAGAGATTTCAATCCAGTCCAGGAATACTCTTTGGTTGGTGGCTCAAGTCCACATTCCTGTTTGTCCTTTCCTATCCACTACCTCCAGTGAGTGGTGGGTTAGAAGAAAGGATTTTGAAAAATCTAAGCCTTTAGGTGAGCCTACAGATGAACCTGGGAATAGAATCCCTGTCTAAAAGTAAACGAATACATATGACTTTGGCAAGGATACAAAGAGATAACAATGCTATGCTTCTCTAAGAGACATGTAGCATTCTATTTCTAAAATATTTCTGGAACTATTTTGTTGTTCAGTCAAAAGTATATTGCTTACTTTTTTAATGATGCTGTGAGCCAATGCCAGACAGAAACAACTTAAGAAACTGAGGAATTATTTTTGGCTCATTATTTTTGAGAGGATTTTAGTCTACTATGGAGAGTAGATGGTGACAGGAGGAGCTTAGCTCATGGCAGTGAACAAAAAGAACATGTGGACATTTCCTTGCAGGTAGGTGAGCAAGAAGCTCTGAAAAAAAAGGGGGGCGGGATGTCTTGAAACTGTCAAGATCCACCCTGGCCACCTACTACCTACTTAGCCCAACCAGACAACACTTTCTTGATTTTCCCAGGACATCAATTAGTGCCATCTGCTGAAGACTGAATGTTGAAACACATGCCTGTAAGGGTATTTCTGATTAAACCACAATCAAAATCAATAATAAAATCATTGCTGGTGCCACAAAATCTCCTCTCAGGCATAAAAAAAAAAAAAAAAAAAGAATTAGAGTCGGGTGCTTAGAAATTTGTGGGTCTGTATCCATTGTAGTCATTATTCCCAATATCCCAAAATAAACATAGGCATGTAATAACATCGGTGAAGAGAAACTATACATTTGAAGCCCAGACAGGGTTGTATGGGAGAGGTCAAAGAGAGAAAAGAGAAAGGATAAGGGTTTTAATTAAATCATAATCTCATGACCAAACAAGAAGCAGAGATACAGTACTTGCCGTAACAACATAGCAATACAGCCAAACTCAAAATGTAAATGTTATAAGAGCATATTTGAATGCTCCTCTAATGTGGTCTATGAGAAATAGAAGAACAGAAAGCAGAATCTGCTGTATATATTTGTAAGCTCACAAGTCAGACTGATAATGCTGAGTTAAAATCTAGGATGCTTGCTAGTTATAAATAATTAGGGAGAATTTTGACTTTAGATTTTTACATGTGTAATATGGCTTACAAAAATATTCTATACAAGAGGATTTCGTTGGTGGTGATAAAATGAAAAGGCATACATGTAACACTTAAGGAAGTGCATACTATGCTAAAAAAAAATGCTAACAATTATAATTTCAACACCGCCACAAAAGTGTGTTCTTATAATATTGTCAAAATATTCAGAATAATATGCCTACAGACGATTTCAAGTGAAAAAGTCTATTAATATTTAACAAGTTAACAGAATTTTATAAAATGCTTAAGCACTGGAAATATTTCTACCATCTTCAAATTTTAGTGATAATCCCATGAGGACAAAGTGTCCACTCCTTCTGATGCCTTGTGAATTATCTTACCATTGCCATCCAATTTTAATGGTCAATTTAGTAAGTGCGGTTAATTTTCTAATTTGCAAAATGTGGAACAAAAGTTAACTGTTGTAGTGTAAAACAAAATTTAACCATCACTCAATGAATTTACAAAGTACTTTGAGAGCCTTTATGTATTGAAGCATCTACCTATTGTTAAGTATTATACCTCAAAGAGGGACAAAAAATAGCACAGAAATTGCCACACTTTTTTTGGGCTGATTAGAATGGTTTTTTAGATAGCTACCTAGCCTGAACAAATGGCACATGCTATCAGGGAGACTGAGCAATTCAACAACCTGCTGTGTCACAGACGCACAAGTCCTAATAACTGCAGAAAGTAATCTTTCCAAACACTGAAATCCAGTGTTAATTACATTTTTGTTTTATAAGTTATACATTTCACCGACTCTTAAATGGTGGACGGTTTAACCACAAACCTACATGTTAATTGATTTTCCATCTATGTATGATACATTTCTCAAAATTATGGTTTGTTTTTGTAAAGCATTGAATTGCTTCAGATTTGTCTTTAAAAATGAATACTTTTCATAGAACGCTATGTATTTTTCTTGAGAGAGTATAATATGTTATGTAGTGGGGCTACTTTTTGCTGTTTCAAGAAATCTTGGGTCCTGAGTGCCTAAGGGATTAAAACTAGCTGTAATGTCAATATCAAGATTTTACAAAGAATAAGGGAGTCAGAGTCAGAGCAGTGGAGTTTTTAATTGGGCAATATTTGCATTCACCAACTAAAGCAGCAGTCAGTATCAGGAGTTAAAAGTGCTGTCCTATGAAACTTGATAAAGAGAATGCAGATCATTATATCAACATAATCTGCTATGAAGAGTAACACATTTTCAAAGTAAGATCATTGTAAGATTCATTTCAATTTCATAGAATTATATTTTAAGGTATGTGATTGTTAATTTTTCTTGAAAACTCTTCTAAAATAATAAAAATATTCAAATTCATTGAGCCTTATCAATTTCAATAGACTTGAATAATTATCATCCTACAAGCTGATTTTTTGCATACTTCTAGATTGCATTAAACTAAGCTCCTTTGTCTTTTTCTGCTTGTACAAGTTTGAATTTTTTTTTTTTTGCCAGAATTTTAATTCTGGCACGTTATATTGTGATTATGCCACAAAATATTTAGAAAAATTATCAATCTATTATTTTACCAAAATATTCCAAGGCTTTGATTTTTCCCAAGATCCCTCTCTCTCTCTTCTGTCATAGCCAAGTCACTGTCTTTTAGTGCAAGTACTCTCAACAATCTTGCCAATGTTTTCCTTGAATGTAAACTGGTCTAAATCTGCCTACTCTACTTTGTCTAATAGTTTCTCCATCACTCAAATATTGCTAACTTTAATTGCATTTTGAAATAATACAATTTTTCACTATTACAATTTCTGATTGCATCATGTCCAAGATTTTGAGCTTAAACCAAAAGAATGGTATTTTCCATATAGTAATAGAATTGAGAGATGATTACATTGAGAGGGGACATATTATGTTTTGGGCTGGTTCAAACTAATGTTGAATATTAGCAAATGGTAGTGTTTTAAATATTGCTTTTTAATAGGAATATAGTTGATATCTGCAATACCAGCAAAAGTTTCTTTGCATATCATTTTTGTTTCTTACATTATTACTTAAATTATGTTTTGGAAAAGGTTTGATTGGCAGAAACAAAAAAGTTCATAAGTAAGTATTATAGTGACTAAAACAGAAAACATATTTTGCTAAGCATGGAAAGACATCTTTGAAATCTCACAGTGGAAAAAATGTATTTAAAATTATGTTTGTCATAGTTCTGAAGTAGTTAATTTGATTTTATTTGAATGCTGATGCTCACTGCCTTCTTATTACCTCAGTGAGTTGGTAGAGTTTATATTTCTGTCTTGTTCATTGGTAGAAATTGTATCTTTTTATTTGTTCTCAATTTGACAGCTGTTTCTCTAAGCATATTCAAATGTTAATTCTATTTAAGAATTCTGTTCCTCTGAAATCTCCTTCAAAATTGCATGTGATGATAACACAATACTTTGTAATACAAAGTCCAACTTTGCTGCCCCTTTGGGGTTCTCACCCTCTTTCTCAAATTCTTCTGAATATCATACACCAGATTGCTAATGCCTTTGGATTGAACCTGTTTTCTGATAGCTATCTTAAAATGTGCTTTACACAACTAATCAAGGGCATTCAGATTCACTCCTCATAGGCACAAATGCCTTGGGCTATTTGAGTGATGGTGCTTTCAAAGAATAAAACCCGATTTTCCAAAATTTCTGTTTGTACTGAAACTGACAGGTGGTAATCTTTTATAGTCTGCTACCTCTCTTAAAGTGACTTATGCCTCACGTCATTTCTCTCACTCCAACCCTTTTTGAGAAAAGGAGAGTATCTTTTCAAAAACGACTGCATCTTATTTCTACTGACATAGAGTCTCTTTTTTATCGGTTTGTGTCTGTAAATAGTCGGATGTGGTATGCAGAAGGATTTCAGGGATTTATTTCCTAAAACAATTTAATAGTACTAATATACTTTTTAAATTTAATACATGAAATTGATATTATTTTTTAAATTCAGTAGACAGTTTTTGTAGTCCTTAAAGATAACTAAATCATTTAGCTGGAAAAAATGAAGTATAGTAATGTAAATGTTGTAGAATATTACTATTCCACATGTCTTCAGTCTTACATGTTGTGAGGTAAAAAGGACTGCAGTGAAATCAGACATGACAAAATCTATCTGGTCAGAGTCTCAGAAGAAGCAGACTCAGGAAGGGGAACCGCAGCTTCTGTGGCAATATTGTAGCATTATCAATAGGCCTTAGGCTACCACCATCTCTATATTTGTTAAGGAAAAAAATACTTTCCATGCCAATTAAGAAATGTTTAATTTCCTCTTAGTTTTCCTTTGCCTTCCATTCAGTGGATACATGAATCCTTCTTTTACATTATTGATTTCTCCTTTTAAATCTTTCTAAATTTCTTACTTATTACTGTAACTTTCCCAAATCCATTAAGGGATGGCTGACACAGTGCTGTAATAACGTCTTTATAACTGTGTTCTGTTCTAGTTTATTTCCACAGAGCAACTAGGCTATGGAAATCACAGTGATGCTGAAAAGTAAAAAGCTAACCAACCAACCAACTAACTAACCAAGCAATCAACTAACCAACCAACCAACCAACCAACCAACCAACCAACCAACCAACCAACAAAAATCTATGGTTAATGTAGCCCAGGAAACATTAGGTAAAAAGTTTATTTCTTGTATTATGTTTGCAAACTGTATAACTGATTACTACTTATAAGATGTGTGGCTAAGTGGTGGCAATTAAATATCCCATTACTTGGTTAAATAAGGTATCTATGTGAGCAGTTTGTGTACTGATAATTTATACAGGGTATGAAACATTTTAGATCAATTAGAAAATAGAAAGAAAAAGTCACAGGAAGCTATAAGAACATAAAATTTTGGAAAAGGTTAGAGAATGCAAATGCATGTGATAATTATGAGAGCCATTTAAACTTGTTTTTTTATACTTATTTCATATTTTGGATATCATTAGAACTGCTTATGATTACCTTTGAGAGATAGAATTAAATGCACCTCAATTGCCATCCATTAGCACACAGGCAGAGAATAGCATTTAACTTCATATCCTTGTGCTGTTCCACCTTGAGGGCTGGAATTACAGGGATATGTCATTATGCCAGGCCTCTCTCTATCTATCTATCTATCTATCTATCTATCTATCTATCTATCTATATATATATATATATATATATATCTTTGGGAATCATTTATATCATTGTACCATTGTCTAGGAAAGAGGACTTTATCACTCAGCTACCTATGATGTCACAGCATGAATCCATTCTTCATGGATAGATTCTGTTTTACTGGCCAGATATAGTTGGAAGAAAATCATATCTGTGCCTATAGAGAAGAGGGGACTGAGATGTTATTAATTAAGTAAAGGAAATCTATATATCTCCATAGACAAATCAGTATCTATTCTTTAGGTAGAATGTGTTACATTTGAGCATTCTTTTTACATTTTAGCTGCTTCCCAAGTGTTAATGTCAATGAACCATACATATTTTTCCTGAAATGAGCTTAGAAAAAGAAGTCTCCAATGTATGAAAAATGCAAAGAAACCGTGTCTATGAGGATAGGAGTGCCTCTTGTTGGATATTTTGAGACCAAGGTTTTATATATGCCAATCATGTGCTTCAGATCTGAACTACCACTCAAGCCTCAGAAAACGACACTTTAACATTATTATTCACTTAGAAAAACATTCTGTTAATATTATGAAGGTCGTTCAAAGCAGTGTTGCCAGACAAGTCCTCCAGCATCTTGATCAGATTGGATTTGACTGTCCCTTGCACTCTCATGGCCCTGTGGAACTTGACCTTCTACCCAGGTGGAATTTCAAAGAGAAGGATGTGGAAATAAACATTGTGAATCATGGAACTTGCAGGGTGGATAATTCAATCTAAGACAGCCTTTCAAAGCAATATTTGTCTATAGTAGACAAGGCAGTGACAAGAATTTTTCCATATTTGAAGTATGTTTCAAAATGCCCTTTTCTACAACGTTAGTTTCTGAAACTTTTAAGAAGCTTTCTTAACACAAAATAAACAGTTTTCCACTTTTTTTTTCAGAATAAAAAAAGTTATATACATGCCATTGCTGTGGATTTATTCCTAGCTATTTGAAATTTATTGAGAAGTTCATAACACTTAAGGTGGCTTATCTAGAATAATGCCAAACTAATACATATTTACTTCTTTGTCTATAAAATCACCTTAAAATACAATTCTTCAAACTGAGCAGTTAAATTTATTCTCTCTCTCTCTCTCTCTCTCTCTCTCTCACATCTCTCTCCTTCTCTCTCTTTCTCTCTCTCTCATAAATTCTTGTCAAAACACATTTTCATACTTGCAATTACAAAGATACCTTCATCATTATGTAATAATTATATGTCCTTATTGCTTCCAACATATATATTCTTATAAGCTCACAATATTATAATACTGAATTAATATTTAACATGTTCTTAATTCAGTGGTTTGATTGTGTGACTCTTAGACATAAAACAAATGTTCAAAATTTTAACCTTTTGACTTATATAAGAATGATGTAGCTTGAACTTTGAGTACTATATTGAATAGATATGGAGAGAATGTGCAGCCTTGTCCTGTCTCTAATTTTGATTCAAGTATTCCTTCATTTAATTTGATATTGGCTGTTGGTTTGCTGTATATTGCTTTTATTAAGTGTAGGTATGGGCCTTGAATTCTTGATGTCTTCAATACTTTTAACATGAAGAAGCATTGTATTTTGTCAAATGCTTTTTCAGCATCTAATGACATGATCATGTGATTTTTTTTCCTTTGAGTTTATTTGTATAGTAGTTTACATTAATAGATTTTCTTATAATGATTAAATCCCACTGGGAAGAGGAAATAATGTAGTCACAGGGTGGGAAAAGGTGAGCAGGATCTGGTATGGGGCATGACAAACAGAAGATTAGCACAGATGGTCAAGAGAATCAATAAAAATATGCACCCTTGAGGGTTGGGAGGTGGGAGGAATCCCCTGGTATGTTCCTACCAGAGACCTGGGAAGTGAGAGACTCTCAGGACTCAATGAACCTTAGATGAAATGCCCAAAAGTGGGAAGGGGGAACGCAAAGAGTCCAACTCCAGTAGAAGATAGAGCATCAATGGAAGCATGGGGTTGCCAACCCACAGTCAAAATTTCTACCCAGAATGGTTCCTGTCTAAAGAATTACATGGACAATGGAGAGAGACTGATGGAAAGGTGGTCCAGTGATCCCAACATGGGATCCATCTCAGGGGGAGGCACCAAAGACTGACACTATTACTTATGTTATGTTGTGCTTACAGATAGGAGCCTAGCATGGCTGTCCTCTAAGAGGCTGAACCATCAGCTGACTGAGACAGATGCAGGTCCTTACATCCAGCCATTAGACTGAAGTCAGGGACCCCTATGGTTTAATAGGGGAAGGATGGAAGAAAGTGAAGAGGAAGCTGACCTCATAGGAAGACCAGAAGTCTCAACTAACCTGGATGCCTAGGATATCCCAGACACTGAGCCATCACCCAGTCAGCATATATGGGCTGGTCTGCTCTGGCCTCAGTGGGAAAGGGGTGAGGCCTCAGGAAGGGCGAAGTTATAGTGGAGGAGGAGCAAGTTCTCTGAGAGAAGGGGTGGGATAAGAAGATGTGGGAGAGGGGCAGTTGAGGGGGGTAATGGCTGGATTTGAAATAGATAAAATAATAAAAAAGAAAGAATAATTATCAAGATAGAGGAAACTGAACTAAATAATTAAAGCAAACAAATATTTTCTGAATAAATTTGCTGTTTTCTTCTTTAAAATTCAAATATATATTCCTTATTTTTTTTAAATTAGAATTAAAAATAAATAAATAAAGCCAGGTGGTGGCTGTGCACACCTTTAATCCTTGGACTCAGGAGGTAGAGCAAGGCAGATCTCTGTGAGTGTGATGCTAGCCAAGTGTCAACTTCCAGGACATCTGTAGCTATATAGAGAAATCCTGTCTCAAAAAACAAACAAACAAACAAACAAACAAAACGAAAACAAAAACAAACAAAAACAAAACCATCAGCCAAAGAAACAACCAAAAAGACAACACAACACATGAAGTGAAAAATGGTGTTTAAAACAATCACTGTAACAAAACTGAATATTATTAGCAATTGATTTATACTTAAAACTGCTATTATTTCACTAAATATCAAAATATGATTTATTTCTCTGAAAATTCTGAGGTTTCAATTACCAGTAATTCTTGTTTTTTAGTGGAATCTTTTCATTTATTTATTCATTCACCAACTGTATCCTAACAGAACAATCATTACATGAGGCTATACTAAGCCATGAGAAGGAAATTTTCAATCATGACATTGTGCATTGTAGTTTAACTCCTATAACCATATTCTAAAATATCAAAAGCAATCATATCTCAAAACCATTGTGCTTCTTAGGATGGTCAATTTCATAGAAACTGGAATCACCTGGGAAATAGTCCTCTGCGTGTGTTTATGGAGATTTATCTTAATTATGTTCATTAATGTTGAATGATCCCTGTCATTTGTGAAAGGAACCATTTTCTGGGCTAGGGGTCCAGACTTACATGTCAGAGAGGAAGGGCAGTGAAGAGAAGCATGCTTGTATTTGTCCCTTTCCCTTGACTGTAGATGTGGCATGGCTTGCTCCATCAAGCCATGCATTCTACTTCATGATAGACAATTATCTGACCTCTGAGCCAAAACAGGCTCTTTGGTCCTCAAGTTCAAGCAATTCAGCAAAGTGAAGGGAGACAACAGTCTGCTACTTTGAACTCCTTTTCCAAGACGGATGGTTAAACTACACATCTCATTCTGTGAGCAGGAAACAAGCATGGAAACAGACATTTGCCTTTGAGAACACTTAGTAAATCACACTTAAGAAACTCTTTCTATAATTAATGAACTTAATTAAGGCTTTCTAGTCCATAAACAACCACCAAGATGTATTATTGATCAGTCTAAATAAACTTCTATACTTTATACTGGAAATTATCTATCTATCTATCTATCTATCTATCTATCTATCTATCTATCATCTATCTATAATGGTTATAATGCATTATGATATTATATTATACTCAGTTATATATGTATATATATTTATATATGCATATATATAACCTTTTATTGATTCTTTGTTAATTTTCCTCATATACCCCAATTCAACTTATATCCCCCTACCTTCACACTCATCCTCCATTCTTATAACCTTCTGCCCAATGAAGGAAGAACACCTCCTTTTGGAAGCTCTAGTGTGTCACAGTATGTCCCACAGTATACCCTTTTGTCCACCAGTCTTTCCTTTAAAAACTCATTGCAAATGTTCCTTGGTCTGGTACGAGGCCTTCGGCTTCTATTACTCTATCAATACTGAACCTTACTGTTACGACTCTTCAATATCTTTATGTTGTCTTGGGTCATGGAGATCCTATAGTTTGGGTTCTATAGGACTGGCTCGTTCATTAACTCCAGCAGTTCATGGATGGAGGATATGTTGGTATGGGGACCAATTCACAGATCTGAATCTGTGCCTGAGAGATATCTAAGCTATTTAGCAAGGCCAATAGCTCTTCTGCTCTCTTAACTTTGGGGTCAGCTTATCAGCAACCTCCTCTCTTAGAGCCTTCTCTATCCTCCTGCTCAGGCAAAGTACAGGGCATGCTCCGTACAGCAAGTAAGCAGCAGGCACAGCTTCTTCTGCTGTCAGGACCACAGTGCCTGCTATATGGAGCAAGTGGGGAGCGTGGGGAAGAGCACCTCTCCCTGATGCACATTGCTGCATGATAGACAAGTTGCTGGGCCCATGTCCATGCCCATTCCCTTGGGGCTGGCTCACTTGCACCTCTGTCATGACCGTCAGCTCTAATGTGCTGTCCAGATGAGGTGTAAGACTTTCTCTTAGGAATGCTGTACGAAGGGAGGGGCAAGAACAGCTCTCCTTCTCTGACCACTCCAGCACTAACTCTCCAGCCTGCCATGGGTGGGAAGGGACGAAAAGTTGGCTCATCTCTTCATGGGCCATGGAACTACATGGCAGAAAGTGTCAGGACCAATTCTTCCACTCTTAAACCTAGGAGAGGCTTACCCATGGTATCTACCAGGGTCAGCTCTACTCTGCTACGGAGGTAAGGCACAAGGCCAGCTCTTCTTAGTGCTACACCTAGTGAGGGACAGGGAAAGCTCCTCTGTTCTCAAGAACCCAGGGTCAGGTCTCCCACAAGCTGATAGCTGTGGGAGGCAGAGGAGGAGAAAAGTATCTAATCTTTGTCCATGCCACCACATGGGAGTTGTTGGTTTGGCCCACTCTATCACACTGACAACCTTGGTTTGCTTACTTGCTACTCCTGCAATATGAAGGGCCTGTCTGCTGAGTACTGTAGCAGGCTAGAGACAGGTTATATCTCCTGTTCTCATGACCCTAGGGTGAGCTCTTTCAACCATTCTCAGGAGAAGGACAGGGCCAATTCTTCACAGTCCTCAGACATCATGTCTCTTGAAATCAGTCCAGAGTGAAGACATACACTGATCTTTGGTGGCAACAGGCCTCTACTGCTGTATGGCTAGTGACCCAGACATGGAACCCAATGGCAAGACATGTGAGGACCTCTTCATAGTCCCAGGTAGGATCACCAGCTACTCACATCAGGCTGCTCCATGCTACCCTTTAATCCCCATTCTGACTCTCTTCATAGTGCCCACATCATTCTGTTTCTCCCTCTTCAGTTTTTCTACAAGTTACTTGCTCTTCTGAGTGTTGCCCCAGGTCTCTGAGAGTCTGGGGTCACCTCAGGAGTGGTCTCCAGAGTGCTATGCCCTTTTTGTGCTATAGGTGCTGAAGGGGTTGCTTCAGGTAGGCTCGGCCCCCTAGGCCTGCATTACACTAGATTGATGGTCATCTCAGCCTAGCTCCCTGTCTGGCCTTCATAACGCTGGTCTGGTGGTCATCTAGGTTTTCTCCTCACCAGCCTGCCCAAGTTGCCCAATATGAGGGTCATGTACCTCTCAGGCTTATTCTTGCTCTGGGACATGAACCATGGCGGGGGTCTTCTAAACTCCAGCTTGTCTCCTGTCTTCGAAGCCCCTCCAGTCATGTGCTGTCCTGGACTGGTGGTCATCTAAGGCTTCCTTCTTTCTGGGAGTGTTAGATTATTAATCATTCAAATGTCCATAGTTCAGATCACTGAGCAGCCATAGCCTTTGTCTTCTCAACCTCTTACTGACATACATGTGACAGAGCAGAGACACCTGAAATGCCTCTAGAGGCAGGTAACTTTTCTCCTTAATTATTTTAGATTTATTTAAAATTAGGAAACATATTTTTCCATTAAAAATTGACTTAATTTTAAATTATTAAATAATGTTATCTTATTTTTTACAGGTGGAATACCTTGCTTTGTATAGACAAACTCATTTGGTTTCTACTAAGAAAGAGAGCTAGAAACCAGTACAGTCTGCATTTATCCATTATTTTATTTCCTGTGGACAAAAAAAATATACTATTTTGTTTCCATAGATACATAATGTGTATTATTGAACTTGCATTTTTTCACTTTATTGCAAAGATATTAGCTCAGTTAAACTAATCCATAATTGTTGTTTTCTTATTCTTTCATAATGTCTGTGATTATATATTAGAATATATGAATTTCAGTAAAATGGTTGTGAACATGAATCCAAAGAGAAATATTTGCCATGCTTTTAATTACTTTGGAATAAAATCATAAGGCATTTATCCAAAATGAAAATAATGCAGATGATTTATTCTGAATAATAGATACATTATTGCAGGTGTGTTTTATATAGTTGGAGAATCAAATACATTTAAAGCCCAATTCTTAATTAAAATTTCATGTTTGAGTATTTTTATTAATAAATTACTTCTTTAAATAAGTAAATACGAAAGCACAGTGGTTAATATTGTCAACTTCATATGATATAGGAAATTTTATGAGGAAAGATAAAAAAATATATAGAAAGTGATATGTTGTCTGAATAAGAAATAAAATTGTGTTGGCTTGTTCAAAAAGATAAACACAGAAACTCATCTGTTCCAAATTTATCATCTGTATGCTAATCTGAATTTTTCCTAGGACATATGAGCTATATTATTATAGCAAGGCTGACAAAGAAATTCAAAATAAAGTACAACTCTAAGAGTATGTTGGCTTTCATAAAGAGTCCCTGAGAGTTAAACACAATAAATACTTCTCAAAACATAACTAAAAAATTATACATTATCAATACTATCTACCTTACATGGCAAATGACAAAAACAAATAAAAAAAAAAAGTATGGTTAACCTTCCATAGTACTCTGTATCCCATCTTACACACACACACACACACACACACACACACACACACACACACACACACTCACACATATATGCAAATTATACACACATATACAAATTTTAAGCCTATTTGTATGAAACTTCCGTAGTACTCTGTAACTAAATAATATTTCATTAGGCATTGATGACACCTTGTATTCATCCATTCTTCAGTGGAGGGTTCCTTAAGTGGTGCAAATTTTATAGCTATTATGATTATTTTTTTCGTCTTTTTTTAATTGAAAATAAATTCTTGTCTCATATAATACATCGTGACCATACCTGCCCACCACCTTCCTTCCAGCTCCTCCCCACATCCTCTATCTTCAAGGTCCTCACCTCCTCTTTTTTCCTCTAGAAAAGAGGCCTCCAAGAGGTAACAACCAAACATTACAAATGAACATTCAAAAACACAAGGGAAAAGCCTTCATATAGTGGCTGGATAAGG
>LR753642.1:96936-181083 GCA_902729485.2 Mus minutoides | reverse complement strand
ATAAAAATATAAATTTGAATCACATAAAATTATTTTTTGTATGTCAAAACCACTAAAAATCAGTAATTTTCTAATTATATCATTAATACTTCTTCTGAGAGAAAAGGACTCATTAATGGGTTATGGATATTATTTAGCTGGGTGTTTTGTTATTATTAAACCCTTCAAATCAAGTTCCATATCACTAGAATGTTTCTACATGTTAAAGATGTGTTTATAAACATATATGTGCATTTATAAACATATATACCAATCAATATTTATATCTATGAGCCAAAGAAGCCTATTTTATTAAACATGATAATGTTCATAAAGAACATAAATAAAGATTTTGTATTTTAATGGGTTAATTAATAGGTTAATTAATTTAATAAGTTTAGAATACACAGCCATTGATTTTTTTTAATCTCTCAGAGTGTTACTGAATTCTTTTTGGGTTGAGTTTTTCATTGGAGAACTGGTGTTTGCTTAAATTTAAATAAAATTTACAGTAGAGCAATAAATATAACTTGGCATCTTCATAATTGATATTTGGGAAATCTTGCAGTTTATGACAGATCAAAAATTATACTCTCTGACATGCTGTCACAAATTTTAAATTAGAGAAAAGTCATATAGTTTGAAACATGGAAGTAGGAAGATACATACATATTTGAAGTAAATTGTATCTTATATTTTATAGTAATCATAAAAACATTAGAAAATACACCATATAATTTATTACAGTTTCAAAAAGTATTTCCTGATAAACTCTTGGCATGCTTTTAATGGTAACTGTTACAAACATATCTTAGAGATATTTTTCAGATTGTGAGATGTGATATTGGTCATCTAGAATCAACTTGAAATGGGCTTATGCCTCATAATCAAACTCTGCTTATTCTTCCTTTGCTTTAAAGCCAAATACCTCATATATACTTTTCATTTATCTTCACTGACATTGTGTAAATTAGTTTGACATTGAAAATTACTTATCTATGTTTTTAAAATATGCATTCCTATATGTGCTGTGTATACATGTCTGTGTAGGCAAGAGGTCTGTGGTAGAACTCAGCTTCAATCCTCTTCTAGCTTCCTTTTTGAGACCGGGTCCTTCATCGATCTGAAGTTTAGCATTTTAAGTTGGACTGGCTGGAGAACAAATTGCAGACATCTACTAGTAGCTGTCTACCACACCAGCACAGTGATAATAAATATGAGACACAGTGTCTGGCTTTTTATATAGATTCTGGGATTCTACTCAAGACCTTGTGTTTGAGAGTCCCCTTCATGAACTGAATTGTGGCTTATCCCTTGACTGTCTGCTTCTTTTTAAAATATTCATAAAACTACAAACAAGTGTCACTTATTCTTTGCAGTAAACAGTTTTAAGAGGTTGGCTTAGGCCTATGTTTTATATATTTGTGCAAGTGAGAGTTATATTTCAATTGTTTTCTTGTGAGTATGAACAGCTTTAGGTACCTAAACCTGAGGCACAAGAACAATGAGCATCAAGTAGACTGCTAGGCAATAGAAGAAAGGAGGTCAAATACAAAGGATGGTCCTGCTGAAGTCAGTGACTCTGGATTATCTATGGAGAAACTCATTTCCAGAGATACACATGAGGAAGAACAGGGAGGAACATCCACTAAAGGAGGGATAGACACATTAACAGTGTGTGGTTCTGGAAGGAGAAGGGATTGGCTCATATAAAACACTTGACTTGCATTTAAACTTTTGGATGAAGTCCAGCTTTTTGCAGGTCTATTTTTTCATTCTGCTTGTTTATATTTTCTAAGGACCCTATAATTCTGTTACACTGACTCTAGAGAACACACTTGAGGCATAAGTGCTGAACAAGTGTATGTTTATATCTGTTAATTATAACTTCCTATCAGAAACCTCTATCTTACTTGTATATGTCAGTTTTCTTTCATCATTTTTATTAATAAATTATCAACTTTCTAATGAGTAATAATTTATTGACTGAAGACATTCATCTTTCCTGATTAAGCCATCTTAGATGAACTTTAGTTTATGCACATGGCTCATCAGGGTAAGCCACAGAAAGCCTCATGACCTGATTTCAATACCCAAATGCCATGATGAAAGATGAGAAATGATTCCTGAAAGTGAGAAACCCACAGGAGAGGCAACACCCCAAATCACTCATGAGAAATGGTCTTGATGCAAACTGCAAGAGGACTTTTATTCCAAGAGTGCTCTGGGACCCACAGTATACACCATGCAGGGTTGTAGCACCGAGGGTCCCAGGTAGCTGCGTAAGGAGATATTTAAAGGGAGAAATCACAACTCAAAGGGGTGCAGAGGGCATTGTTGGAAAATACCAAAAATACCAGTTAAGAGTCACAAGGAAGAAAGTCAAGACAGTTTTCTAAGAGCCTGTAACAATAGCACATTTGCATAGCGGGTTCCAGCAGAGGTTGGGTCACAATGACTTTCTTTGAACAAACACTCCCTGAACCCAGCAAGCAAATGGGTGGAGGAATGTTGCTATCTGTTAGCATGCCTTGGAGCACTGAGACACAAAGGTCACTCAAGCCTGGGTCCAAAGACCCAGTTTCCATATTTCACTTTTTCAAAAGTTGTCCTCTGCTCTTGCCACATGCTAGTGATACATTCAGGGTATATTTTCTTTCACATACTATATATATATATATATATATATATATATATATATATATATATATGCACACATCAACAAAATAATAAGGAATACCATTTATTCTAAAACTTGAAATCAGGAATATAAAAGTATTTAATTTTCATCCAAGATGAATTTGAGTAAGACTCCAATGCTTTTAATCAAGTTAGAGAAGAGTATATCACAATAATAATTGTTTAAATTAATAAATAATCTGAGTGGATTGTTATTCATAAAACAACACAAATATCAGAACTCACAAAGGAAAAAAATGTGGTTTGTCTAAAAGAAAATTAAAGAAACCCATATGTTAGTCTCAAATATTTATCAAAAGTAAGAAAGGTAAGCAAATTCTAATTAGAATTAAAATGTAAGTTACATACAGAAAAATGCTTTGTCACTAAAGAAGATATTCTAAGTATGGAATCATTCAACAAAGGTAAAGCAATTTAATTAACAAAGTAGCAGATTGTCTAAAGGTGTATCTAACAAGCCTTCATCTTCTATAAAATACAAACTGCTAATATTATAGGCTACAACTAAAGGCTATCATCACAATATTAAAACAAGAATTGAATATTAATATATTTAAAATATGAATATGCCACATACCATTAAATTTCTAAAGACTTATAATAATGTGATTCAAAGACAATTCAAAACCCTAAATATTTGTATTAATTTACAAAAATGTAGAGTGATTGAAATAAACCAATACTCTATAGAAGTAAAGCAGCAGAATGAATGAAAATATTTAAGTGCAAAATTTCCTAAGTGGAGCTATGAAAAAGTACAGTATCACGTTATGAAATAAGTTTAAGGGAGAAGTAATATTATCTTGGTTATATCTCAGTGTAATGTATACAGTATTCTAGTAGTGAGATAGCAGGCTCTCTGTAGCAGCCATCTGTAAATGTTTGATGAAATTTGCAACCATTTAGCAGATATTTTTCTTCACAAAACTAGATCTGACTATCACTTCCTTGTGATGTGAGAGGTCTTCACCTTCCATAAGATAATAATCAATGAAATGGTAGAAGATAATATATTTACTTACAAAGCCTTGTATTGCTTTCTTTCTCAGCGTTAGGCATTGACGTTAAGCATACACCCTGTTCTTTGCTCCTATTCTGAGCATTAACCTCTCCAACCTTGTTCATTAAGGGTTTCTGTAAGGCATATTAAGTAAGGAAAATTTTAGGGTACCTCTAATAGTCAGTTGATCTTCCTCTCTCTTAAAAGTATACAAAAAACTATGCTTTTCCTATAATTATATATTTTTAATATCCCCTCAGAATGTAGGTAGAGATAAAATAATATCAACCTTCAAATAATTCTCTAGGATTTTCAGATTTTAAAGAGTGACATCAGTATCAGGATTGTATTTTGAATTTTCTACTAATCCCATCTTATCAATTTGTACATTAAGTATAATTTTAATCTATAAGTATGAATGTTGTAAAAACTATGAGGATAAATGTTTTCATAAATCAAGGATAAAATGCATTGAATGCACTCATTTAAATAATACAGAAGAGCCAGTATAAGTCCCTTTGAGGTGTCACGCTCTATTTTGAATATTTGTACACTTGTACAAGAATACATAAGAAGTTAGAAAATGAACCTCCTATAGAACCTAACGCTAATGGTGAGGACTTCTATGTCACTTAGACATTATATGCCCCATTTTGCCATATATGAAATGGCAACTGTTATATGTTCTATTTGCATTACTGTACTGCTAGTGAGGATCAGAGAATCAAATAGAAGTCACATGCTCTTGGGAAACAATTCAATTGTGGATAATCAGCACCAGAATGAGATAGGAGTCTTACATGATATAAAATAGGCTTTATTGAGAATTGTTTGTTTGTGAGCTTTTGAATTGTCTCACTAGGTATTAGGAATTTAGGAATTTTACTTTTCCCAGGTTATAGGCATTAAATAATCTTCCAACATGGCAAGGGGCACTTGTCAATGACTGAGTTTTAAAATATCAGCTAAATGTGTATGACAAATACATTGGTGCTAACTGGTCATCTTATGTGCTTTAGTCAATGTGATGGTGGAAGAAAATGGGAGAGCTGTGATGGTTTTAATAAATCGACATCAGTTCCTCCCACCCTTGTGATCTCTGAGGAGCTGAGGACACCAAACTATATGATAAGATGCTACACATCCCAATGAAGTGGCTTGACAAGCTGAGAGGCTGGGAAGTGCTCCTGAGAAACAGAGTTTCAAAAGAAAAGCATGCTCCTGGGAAGGCATTCTCACAACCCATATGTCCCTGTGTTACTCTGGTGTATGGATCCATGTGCTCTCCTTTAGTATGATTTTATTATAAGTGCCTTTAAAGATTGAATTCTAACCGAGGTAAGCCTTCCAGTGTTCCAATGGTCCTAGAGAATCCTTGATTTCCATAGGAATTCAGAAACTATCTAGAGACGGGGAAACTATTTAGCATTACAAAGAATGCCAACAGGGCTCAGGGCTGGTCTGCAAGAGTGTTTACTAGGGACAATAGGCAGTCTTACCTAGGCAAGGGACTATGAAAGTGTTAGGATTTCCCATTGAGACAGGAACCTTCACTATAGCCAAGTATAGCAGACTACATTGCATATTAGAAGCAAGTTGGTGAATTCTTCTGACAAATGGAGATTCCCCACAGATTCTTAAAGAACAGCCAAGTTACACTCATGCAAGAATTTACGTAGGCCTAGGAAATAGGGGGTTGTGGTAATACATTATTCATGAGAAGGTCTGCTAGAGCAGAACCCCCTGAGACAGGTTTCTTCACTAGGCCCAAAGGAACAGCATAATTAGTCATTTACTAAGAACCCCTGGTGGTGGGCTTCACAATAGACTAGCATTACACCTGGCTTAGTGGCAGTGGCTGCAGATTGCTCCCTACCATCTCTTGATGTACACATTCCTTTTGTCTTGTGTCAAAGTAACTCCTGATTACTTGTTACTATTCTGTATAAAAAGTTTGATGCTAAACCTGAAAAAATACATTCAGATTCTATACACCCTCTCGTGTGGTCTCTGTTTGTCACCCACATTCTCGAAATCCTTTGTTCACTTGCCTCCAAGAGACCTGATCCTCGCAGACAGGGAACCTGAAGGGTCTGCAGCAATAAGGCAGACTGAAGGCTTTCACAAATTATAGCCATTGTATCATAGGCTTTATGTGAATATTGGAATTTACAGTGAATGAAAGCAATTATGTTTTTTTGGTGCATTGTTTATACTAATGATGGAAGCTCGTGCATTTTAAACATTTATGTGTTTTAATTTTTCCCCTGGCAAGATGTGCTCAAGTACTTTATGTGAACTATTGCAGAATCTTAAAAAATGTCTGCTTTTTGCATTTGGTTTGTTTTTTTTTTCATTTTGGAACAATACCTACTATCTAGAAATGGGAAATTTGTGAATACTTTTCTTAAATTGAACCAATTATGCTAGAGAAAAAAGTATAAATGTTTCTTCTAAAGGCAGTGTAATAACCACTAATTTTATACTTAAGCATGTTGACTTGTGCTTCTGTTCTGTGCTAATCGTGGTCTTTATGGAACAGTGAAAAAGCAGATCTATCAGCGCCACTTCAAAGAGGGATCACCAACAAAACTTTGACATTCCTTCAGAAATGCTACATTTATTTATTTTTTTTGATTGTTCTGTAGGAATAGAACTAAATTTGTCCAAGACTGCCTGCCTCTCCAGAGTTATTCTGTCCTGGGTTTTAGCTTTGTACCATTTGGAGTTAATTGTTCTTCACTGGCAGAAAAAATGCTGAAGACATTTGGAGTAGAATTGGCAAAGCTGTATATGCACCCTCCTCTAAAAACACAAATCATGAGGGGCAATCTGACCCAATACTCTCCATTGTTACTGTACTCAGGCAAAGTAATCCTAATGCCTCCATAGGAAGTAATGAACTATAAAGTTATGCTATTGTTTATCGTTGTTTTGTGTTTTGTGTTGATTTCCTCCCATCTAAGAATTGTGTGAACAATTTTCCCAATATATTTCCCCTTAAAAGTTTTGTAGAATTAAGTTTACCATTAAAGTTGTGGATAGCTTGCATTAATATTACTGTATATTATAAAGATATTTGTTGAAGCTATTACTTTGGGTAAGGGGGAAATACAGATATAAAAAAATTCCTTCATTCTTATGAAAAGAACGACTTTCTTGTTCATCTTATCTTATTCATTAATAATTACCTGCTGTGGGCACACACACACACACACACACACACACACACATCACAAACACTTTTAGGCTCGATTGTGAACATCAATAATCTGACTGGGTCCTTAGTACTTCTCCAATACTGAGAATTGCTCACTGAAGTTGTCTAGCTTGTAATGAAACTGGTTTAGTCTTTTCTGAATCAAATAGACTATTTCTACAGAAGCAATACTATTTGTATATTGAATACTGGAACATTTATTTAGAATTTATTTGAAAGTTAGTGTCTAATAATATTCAGTTTGGTAGTACATGTACATATAGTATTTGATGCATTTACTTAGTTGCATTAAGTTTTAATACCTTTAATAATGCAATGCTATACGTTTCAATATATATAGTCATATATTCCATATATATGGTAATATTTGTGGGCTGGTGGGCTGTGCACAGACAGCCTGGTCCCTGGTCAAGCAAAGGTCTGCAACCCTGGCGCCCTGGACGGTGGTGATTTCCACCTGCATGGGACAGCTGGAGGTCGCCATGCCTCCTGGGCACCTAGCTCCAGTTACAGCCTCCCACTGCACCCCTGAAGAGAGGTATTTGGCATCAAACATGTAGTAGTTGCACCAAGCCCTCCCACACACAAATAAAAAGTTTCCCCAAACTCTCAGTCCAAGCCTATGAGAAGTACCTGCTGTCAAACCCTGAATCATCCCCAAAACTGTATATAGATCCTACCCAGGGAATAAAAGGTGAGCAAGACCTACTCTGCTGTCCAAGCCTTTGTCCTAAGAGCTGTAACACTTGGGGATCCAGATCGGCTTTCCTGAAGAGCAGCCTGAGGCCCTGCAGCACACCTCACTGGCTAGTTGGCTTCTCATTGTTCCTGCCTGACCAGACTCAGTGCAGGGTGGCAGAGACACATAAAGCTGAGTGGTGCAGAGGAAACTGGGAAGTCACTTACCCTCCCTGCCTGCATTCACTTCCCTTCCCTGGAACACTCCCACCAGGCCTGACCAGAGATTTCCATGGAAATCCTCTGGTACTCAGGCCCACAAATAATATAAATGGTCTATAAGTGAATAACATATGTAGTTATTGTAGATATTATATAATGATTTTATTCATCTCTTTGTGAATAAAATAAGAAAGTGAAGCATACATTTCATCACTGTATATGTTGTGATATCCACTACATATTTTTTTTGTCCTTCCTACAATCTACCTTTCCTAATCTCCAGTATTATAGACTTTTTTTTCTTTCATATCAGCAATTTAGTTTCAGCATATTAGAAAAGCATCTATTATTTATTTTCTAGTGTCTGGCTAATTTCACTAAACATGGCATACTCATTTCTGTGCATGTCATCCCAAAGGACAAGAGTTCATTTAACTTTATGGGTAAGTAATATTAACATGTAATATTTTAATATCTATATTCTGTTTTCTCATACAAAATAATCTGAAGATAGTTTCCTCTCTCTCTGCTCCTTTATGTTCTTATCCTCTTCCATTTTCATCAGGATCTACTCTTCCTGTCTCTTGTTACAGGAGCAGGTTTCTAAGAGGTAACTGCTGAACAAAATAAATAATAAAATAAGATAAAAACAATTATGCTGTTGTTAGACAAGACAAACCAACAGAAAAATTAAGGAGCCCCAAGAAAAGGCTGAAGACTCAGAGACACCCAGGTTCCCACTTTCACAAGTCCCATTAATGTACTAAATTGAAAGATATTGTACATATGTAGGCGCTGTGATTGCTGCTTCAGTTTTTGTGTTCCTATGAACCTTGATCAGTTGTTTTATGGTGCCTTGTTCTCCTAGTTGCCTCTGTCTCCCTGACTTCTGCTTCCTCTTTGGTGAAATTTTCCAATCTCTAAGGGGTGGGATTCGATGGAGGCATCTCATTTAGACTTGTGTGTGCTGAGGTCTCTCACTCTGTGTGATGTCTGCCTGGGGATGTTTGGATTTGTTCCACTATGCTACAGGAGTAGAACCTGTCTGGTGATGCCTGAATAAGCAAGCAATCTATGAATACTGCAGAATATCACTAGGAGCTATTTTATTGTTATTTTAAGACCAGTAGTATTTGGATTTACCCCAGGTCTCTTAGGCAATATTGAATGATTGATTGATCATTACCACCTCTGGTTGAAAGGTTGATTACATGTGAGAGCACTTGGCAATAGTGCTGTAATAATGCTGCTATGAAATTATCTACTTAATATGCTCTTTTTATTTAAGATGTTTATATATTTGTAAGTCTGAAAACTGCATCATAATTAGACTCCTTTATATTTTATCAAGAACCTCTACTTGGCTTTCTGCAACTGAATTTATATTTTACATTCCCATAAAAAGAATGTGAGAGGATTTTGCTTCCTCTTCACTAGCATCTCATGTGTCTCCCCTTTACATTAATTTTAATTTTAAATAATATTTAAGACTTCATGAATGCAGAATGTATTTAAATAGTTTTTCACATCCCTCACATACCCTCAAGTTCCTCTTATGTTCTTTCTGCTCCCGTTCAATTTCAAAGCCTCTTTTTCTTTAGTTATTATTGTTACAAATATATAAACAAATAAATACTTAAGAACAAATGGTGGAGTCCGCACAGTTTTTCTCATTTACTGTACATGCTTTCAAGCTGTCCAGCTGATACTGGAGAACCAAATGGAGAAGCACGTTCTTGGGGAAGGTTACTTTGTTCCCCTACGTAGTCTTTAATTACCTCGTATGCTTAATGTAGGAGTAGAATCCCATGAGATTCCCTCTTCTACATCCACAACTCATTTTTTCCACTATTGTACAAGTCTAGTTTAGGCAGTTATATCATTCAGTTTCTACATGTGCAACTCCTGAGTCATATACAGAAAGCAATATCTAACAGCTGAAGCCCATCCTCTGACTCCTAAAATCTTTACACCTGCACTCTCTTCCTGATATTCCTCAACCTTAGGTGTGTGTGATGTAGATATATCAGTTGTAAATGGATGAGCCATCATGACTTTCTCTTTGCATTTTGACCCATTATAGATGTTTGAAGTTGTTTCTATCTGCTAAACAAAAGAGGTGTTTAGTATCGTTTGAGAGCTGCATATTTCTGTAACTATAAGGCAAGTTTTTAATTCATCTTTTAAGAATTCTGTTGAGGGTCAGAAAAATAAGTCAGCAGACAAAGGCATTTGCCAGTAAACCTAACTACCTAAAACACATAAACCAAATAAATGAATAGATAACTAAATACAAGTGATAACAATAAGCCCCTTTAAAGGAGTACTGTAATTAAGGTTCTACAGTGACGATTTTGGTTTGCATTATTCCTGACCTGGGGTTTCTACACTGCTTTTGATCATTTAGTTCTCAGAAAGAAATACTCACAATCTTTATATTTAAAATAAGCCTTAATCAGCATGAGAACAGGGTAGGTATCTACCCTCTATGCTATTAGAATGTATTTCCTATTGATAACCCCCAATTATAACTTACTAACTTTTTTAATCTGGGTAGCTCTTAACTCCAGTTGGCCAGCCCTCAAGGCCACATTGTTATGGCTCACCTAATCCATGGCAGCTTCTCTTCCTCCTCCACTTTTTTCTCCCCTGGCCTTTCTCCTCTGATTCCCAAACCTGGAAACTGTAAACAGTGCCTATACCCCTTCTGCCCAGCTACTGGCTGTCAGCATCATTATTTACCTATCAGAAATAACTACCATGCAAGGTATCTATGTGCACACCCTCTGATCTCTGGGGTAACTGGTCTTGAGCAACCAGTATTAGCACTAGAATGCAAGCAGCATCAGGACAATGCATTACATTCCCCCCACTTTGTCCAAGCAGCATCAGGACAATGCATTACATTCCCCCCACTTTGTCCAAGCAGCATCAGGACAATGCATTACATTCCCCCCACTTTGTCCAAGCAGCATCAGGACAATGCATTACATTCCCCCCATTTTGTCCAATTAAAAAGGCTGTTTCTTTTATAACAACAAAAAATGCATAGTAGGTACTATTTTGAAAAAAATTATGAAACTAATTACATATGAATTACATTTAAAAGTTGAGTCTGTTTGTGTTTTCTACCTTCCTATCTTAATGAGCTTTTATTCTGTACTGAAATCAACTTCTATTTTAACTTCTATTATCGGATGATAAAACCATCTCTTAGACACAGAACATCTTAAATCCTAAACAACTTTTTTCATTGTGAGACTGTAACTATCTAGTCTTCTTCCCCATCATAGATTTGAAAAGGAAATAAATATTACCGAATGTGCAGAAAACACACTGACACAGCTTTCCAAAATTTAGGAATGACAGCAACAGTTGACTACATAGATGTTCCCAATATTTTCTATAATGTTGGAACATCTATCTTCAGCTTTTTGGCCATATCGTAAAGAAACTTTAAATTCAATAAAATGAGTATGGTCATATATTTTCCTGGGTTTGGGAAGGAAGTGATAGTTTTATCTCCTGCATGGAAAGTCCAGGCATATTTGTTCTCTAATTTAGCTGGACTTATGTCTAAGTATGTAGCTGTTTGATGGCCAATATGAGTGCTACTTATGCACCTTTTGAGGATAAGTCTATGTAGGATGAGTGAAAACAGAACTCACCTCAGATCCACATCCATTTCAGAGAGTCCTGAAGTATAGTGTGTGTGTGTGTGTGTGTGTGTGTATTTATGTACGTATGTATATATATATATATATATATATATATATATATATATATATATATATATGTAAAATCAGCAGGAACAGAGGCTGGAAGAATGCTGCGACCCCAATCTCTGACCAGCAGAGACTGGGAATAACGACACTGACGCCAAGGTAGGTTCTTCAACAACAATCTTGATCTTTTACTCAAGGCAGTAACAGCGCTCTCAGCAATTTCCCTCAGTGAACTCCCTCGGTGAACTCCTTTATCCAGTGATCACCTTCAAGGCAGTTCAATATATACACAGCCTTCTTACATCATCTCACTCCACTCATTGCTCTCCAATCAGCATCACCCCGCTCCTAGCACAAGTTGCAGTTGCATGCACAGGCACGATAACAGATCATTGGCTAACACTATGGTAAGACTATATGACGTTTCAGATCATTCAGTAGGCTCTGATGACTCAGTTTGCCGTTTTCAGAAGTTTTAGTAAACAAGATGGGGTTACGAGGCTTGGCACTAAGCTGGGAGCCATCTTAGCTCAGTGGTTTTGCCCACTTCCCACAGAAGAATCCATCAGATCTCTTGAAACTGGAGATACAACCTGTTGTGAGTCACCATCTGTGGGTTCTAGAAACCAAACTGCTCTTCTGCAAGAGCAGTAGGTGTTTTGAACCACCAAGCCATCTCCTCAGTCTCCAGACAATATTTTCTGCACAATCTCAATCCATCTCTTCATTCATTTCTATTTCTTTCAGATCTACCTAGAAACTATTTCATCTATCTTTAATGAATTCATTAAACAGTCATTGAACCGATGTTACTGGAGTTAGGGTGTGTTTCGTGTGTATGCATTACTGGAGGGGAAAATAGTCCTCATTTTGTTTGACAGTTTTACTGCATTTTCAGTAATGTCAATGGAGTAAATTAATCTATATTTTAGAAAAAATACTGTTCATTATAAGCTTCAAATATTAAGCAGGCAGTGAAGATCTATTTTTGTAAATTTCACTTGAGAATTATTTCATACAACTTTTAAAAAAATAGATATTCAATGCCCTCAGGATTTTTTTATTTTATTTTACCTGTTGAGTTGAGATCTTCACAGGATAATCCATTTGAAGACAGCCTAATAGGAGTTGAATCAGTTTGAACAAATTTAATTGACAGATCTGCCAGCATAACACCTTTATTTAAGCACCATTATTAGAAATTTTCCATTGTGTCTACTTCCTACAATTCATAAAAGAATAGAAAAAGAAACCTATTTGATTACAAGTAATATGAAATAGTAGATATCACTTTGAAAGACTCTTCCTGGAGGGAATAATCTCAACACATGTTCTTGTAATTTTATGTTGGGAAATGTTAAAGAAGAAGATAGAATTGGAAAATGTTATATTCTTTTAATAAATGCTGCATAAATGAGATAATATTTGATCTAACGCGTGTCTCAGATGTGATTGGCATTTCTCTTTGCTTATCTTAGGTTGTGGTTCTAAAATGCTGTGACTCTGTCCTGCTGAGAGAACATTATTATTTCATTCTCCTCTTTCATGTATTTCTTCTCTCTCATTTCATATAAAGTTTCTTTGTCCTCCAGGCATTCCTAATTTCCTTCTATAATGCTCTTCTTTCAGTAATCATTCAAGTGTTTTCTTCTGAAGATTTCTCAGGTGTGCCAAATGTCCCTTGTGGATGTATGAATAGAACATGGATAATTTTATTACCAAGGCAAGCATCAAAAACTTGACAAAATATTTCCAACCTATATTTGCAATATTCAATCAAATACCAGCATGTAAACACTGAATGGGAGAAACAAACCATGGAACAAATTGGTATTTACCAACTTTGAATTATAAAATGAATTTACAAACATGTTTAATTACAAAAGTGAGTAAAAGATGAAGATTTAAAAGCCCCATAAAAGGAACAATATGAGCTAACCAGTACACCCAGAGCTCCCTGGGACTAAACCAACAATCAAAGAAAACACATGGACTCATGGCTCCAACTGCATACATAGCCAAGGATGGCCTAGTCGGTCATCAATGGGAGTAGAGGCCCTTGGTCCAATGAAGGTTCTATGCCGCAGTATAGAGGAATGCCTGGGCCAGGAAGCAGCAGAGGGTGGGTTGGGAAGCAGGGGGAAGGGGGAGAGCATCAGGGATTATTGGAGGGGAACCTAAAAAATGGGATAACATTTGAAATGTAAATAAAGAAAACATCTAAATTTAAAAAAAAAAATAAAAATTAAAGCAGAAAGAATAAGCAGCTATTAGACAATGATTTGTAGAGTTTATTAGCTTCAAAACATTAGTTTATTTTGCAATATGTTTCACTGTTAACAATAATGTAAGAATCCTTAACCATTACTAATGTAAGAATCATAATTCACTACTTTATTTTAAAATATAAAACCAACAAAGATAAAACATGATTAATGGGTTCATTAATAAATAATCTAATTTCATTTTTATTCTCCTCTTTCTGATATTTAACATTTTATGGGTCAAAGCTCCAATAATCTGTACATTAAATAATAGAAATATTTCCCAGGATGATGACAAATAGGAAGGTTGTGAATATTGTTCACTGGGATGTGTAGGTGTTTTCTACAGCAGTAGGGTCTTACTATAAGCTTGTGGAGAACAAACAATAGTCTGGGTTGTTTGGGGCTTCTCAAGGGGCACCTGTAACTCAATGGAATGAAATCAATTCTTAAAATTGGAGGCTTCCTTTGTGACAAAACAGGTCTACTTGAGATTATGTTACCCACATTACTGGGTGATATAATTTAGATATTTTTCCTTGTTTTTAAATTAGATATTTTCTTTATTTACAGTTCAAATTTTATCCCCTCTCCTCATCTCCCCTCTGAAAATCCCCCTATCCCATCCTCTCTACCCCTGATCACTAGCCCACCCACTCCCACTTCCTTGTTCTAGCATTCCCCTACACTGGGGCATAGAGCCTTCAAAAGACCAAGGGCCTCTCCTCCCTTTGATAACTGACTAGGCCATCCTCTGGTATATATGCTGCTGGAGCCTTGATTCCCTCCATCTGGTTGGTGGTTTGGGCCTTGAGTTTCAGAACTTTTAATAATTTTATCATGAAGGAGTGTTGGATTTTGTCAAAAGCTTTCTTGGCATCTAATAAAATGATCATATGGTTTCATTCTTTCAGTCCATTTATATAATAGATTAATATATGGATTTCCATATATTGAACCATCTCTGCATCCCTGTGTTGAAGCCGACTTGATCATGATGTACGATCATTTTGATGTGCTCTTGGATTCATTTGGGAGAATTTTATTGAGTATTTTTACACATATATTAATAAGGGAAATTGACCTGCAGTTCTCTTTCTTTGTTGTGTCTTTGTGTAGTTCATTGTGGCTTCATAGAAGTAATAGTATAGAGTTTCTTCTGTTTCTATTTTGCAGAATAGTATGGAAAATATTGGTATTAAATCTTCTTTGATGGTCTGATAGAACTCAGCATTAAGCCAATCTGGTCCTGTGCTTGTTGTTGTTGTTGTTGTTGTTGTTGTTGTTGTTGTTGTTGTTGTTGTTATTGTTAGGAGACTACTAATTACTGCTTATATTTTTTTAGGGGTTATGGGACAGTTTAGATCATTTATCTGATACTGGTTTAACTTTTATACCATTTATCGGTGAAGAAAATTCTCCATTTTGTTTAGGTTTTCCAGTTTTGTTGAGTATATGCTTTTGTAGTAGGATCTGATTAAATTTTGGTGATTTTTATCAGAATCCATTTTAATCTCTTTCTTTTCATTTCTGATTTTGTTGATTTGGATACTGTTTCTATGCCCTTTAGTTAGTCTGGCTAACGGTTTATCTTTGTCTTTTACTTGGAGTATAAAAGCCTTTGTTGTTAAGTGTTATCATTGAAACCTGATTTTTCTTCCTATTATTTTGTATTTCTAGTGGTGATTTTGATCCTCATTTTATTTACTACTCAGTTCTTCAGATTGAGGTTTTCCTTACAGTGCCTTCTGTAGAGCTATGCTTGTAAACAGATACAGTTTAAATTTAGATTTATAGGAGAATGTCTTCCTTTCTCCTATTTTGATTGAAAATTCAGCTGAGTAGAGTAGTTTGGACTGGCATTTTCCCAGGGTCTCCTGGGTTTTAGAATATTCTTTGAAAAATCTTGTGTTGTTCCAATTGTTCTACCTTAATATATTACTTAGTCTGAATCTTTTGTATATTTTAATATTCTTTGTTAGGCCTGTACTTTATTGGTGTCCATTTGCTGTTCCATATGCTTTTTGTCAATTGATGGTACATTGATAGGCAACTCTTACTTTAGATTGAGTAAATTTTTCTCCATGATCTTGTTGAAATGTTTTCTGTAACATTGATCTGTGTTTTTTCTCCTTCTTCTACACATACTATTCTTAGATCTGGTCTTTTCATAGTGCATCAGATTTCTTGGGTGTTTTAGATTTAACATTTTCTTTGTCTGAGATATTCACGCTTGAGATTCTCTCTTCCATTTTTTCTACTCTGTTGGTGAGGCTCTTGCATTTGACTTTCCTCTTAAGTTTTTAAATATTTCAATTCCTGTTTTTATATGTTTACCTTTTGTTTAGGGATTTTATTTTTCCTTTTGTGTCTTTAACAGTTTTCTTAATTTCATTTTACTCTTTTATGTGTTTTCATAGATTTCAATAATGGATTTGAATAAATCCTCTTTAACCTCCTTAAAGATATTCTTAATAAATATATTAAATCTTTGTCTTGTGCTCCAGTTTACATTACACTTTCAGGACCTACTGCTAATGGGTTTCTTGGCTTACAATGAAATTTATTGTCTGACATGTAAAAGACTGTACTTACATGCTAGAGTCTGGGCATTCTAGTTTGAGGTGATTTTCATGTCAATTCCAGTAAGAATTCTCCAACTAGTATAACCAATATGTATAATGACATCAATACTATAGTGTTATACTCAACTTCTGGTAGGTCCAAGAGCTAAAAATAACCTGTATAATTTGGGAGTTCTCTTGGCCTCCCACAACCAACAATATATTGGGAATTATCCCATGCTTCTATGTGATGCTATTCTTTTGCATCTTAGAGAAATATCAGTTTGCTCTAGATAGACAGCCAATCACTGGCAAAAAGAAGTATATTACAAAGTCTAACTTTGCGATTTAAAATCCTTTACTAGAGTCACTAACAAAAATAAGAGTTTGAGATTGTTTATAGCAGCTGAACTGACTCAAAAACGGAGGCATGACCAAAACCACAACCCACAATGGGAAGATTTCACGTCGTCTGAGAACCTGAAACACACGATACAAGCTATCTATGGCTCATTAGCTTCAAGTGACCTTTTCAGGCAGTACTGTGGAGCCTCTTCCAGGCAATTGGTCTGGTATCTATTCCTTTTAGCCTGTTTGGCTAATTTGTGCTTCTTGTAAACAAGGATGATCTGAAAGTTTTCTATCCAACTCAATTGTTCTCTGCCTTCTGATAATCTTCCTCCAAACTTATTTACCCTTCTCTGTTTTACAGTCATGACTTTTGTTACTGGTTTTGTTTTGTTGCTGCTGCTGTTGGTGGTAGTGGTGGTTTGTGAATGTGAGCTGTGTGTGTGTGTGTGTGTGTGTGTGTGTGTGTGTGTGTGCCATTTAATTAAACCAGTAATATTTGAGTCACAATGGGTTTGGAAGAATTGCTTGTAGCCTCAGTAGAAAGAAAACTGAAGGTGAGATGTCCTTCCTTGAGAATATCTCAGCAGCTAAATAATTCAGTAGGGGTTTGTAGGGCCCTATAAGCCACTTTTTGTTCTATGATATATTGATAGGTCCAGTGTTGTGAAGAGCTATTGCAGACAGAAACATTTGCTTTGAGACATAGTTATTTTGGTTTTACCATGCTCAGAAGACACCATTTTAAAGTTCTTTTTCTAATAATTTGGCTCTTATGTTATTTTCACATGCTTTTCTTTGGTGTTCCTTTAGCTTTTAAAGGATGTAATATAGACGTCCTACTTGGAGCTGAGCACTCAACCGTCACATGCTGTCAGGCCTTGTGTAGCCAAGCCTTACATTTCTGATTAAAGCTGGGAACAACAGTCTTCTATTAGTATAAGAATATACCTGGAAAGCAGCTTGACTCAATGATAATATGATTAATTAACAATGATAAGTTCATAGACCGCATCTAATAACTCCCTAAGACAAGCCTTTTGATAGAGTTTACAGTAACATGTCTGATTTCCCTATTGTGAAATGGATGTCACATTCCACTATAAAACTATTAGTTATGCTCATAATAGTTTGGACATTATTGAAACAAATTTTAATATTAGCTGAACATTACTGTGAATATTTCCAAACACAGAAAGTAAAATTTTAGAGCTTAGGCTACATATATTATTTTTACTAATGTGATTATGAAAACTAAACCTCATATTGTTGAAGATATAAAGTGTGATATTTATTATACATTGACATTACAAAATAGTTACAATTAACATACTAATTAATATATCTACATAGATATATTTTGGGTGTAATATGAATTCTTCAACTTCATTCCTCATGGATTTTATGATCATAATACATAATGTTGATTGTTAACAATAAACATTGTACATGATAACAACTTTCTAAAATGTATTCACTCATAAAAAGAAATATATAATATGATTTTTGTATATGTTTATACAGTGGCTAGTTTTCAATGTTTCTTGTTTAGAAAATAGTGAACTACAATAAATATAAGTTTTTCTTCCCTTTATATTTTTAGAAATTACCAAGAAATTACTATTTTTCATAATTAATAATTCATAGAATAATCTAACTTCTAACAATTTATCCCTAGTATAAATTTGCAAAGTTTTATTTTTGTATATTCCTATAATATAATACAAGGAGAAATGATGTAAATAAGTCTTTGTAAAATTGCAAGATGAATGAACAAGTGCATCCATCACCTTTCCAGATAATTAAATTTAAGATACAAAAATAATTATCTTCGAATTGTAAAAGAAAATAATTGGGATATATGTATAAATATATCTTTTATTTATATAAATATTCTCAATTTATTTAAAATTACATGTATATGCATGTGTTTTAATTACAATATGTGCATGTATATTTGGTTATCCTTAGATGACAGAGACATCAGTTCCCCTGAAGGTGAAGTCATAGGCAGTTATGAACTGCATCATATGAGTTCTGGGAATCAAGCTTGAGTCTTCTGAAAGAGACATATGCCCTCTTAATGGCTGAATCATTTTTCCCTCACCATTTATTTTACCAGCTTTTATTTCCAGGTGGTAGAAATTTCCTGGAACTCTAAGAATGCCTCTCCTTTTTCAACTTATCCTACATCCACCCAACATACCCAACATAACTTTAAGTACTCTGTCTGTCTCTGTCTCTGTTTCTGTCTCTGTCTCTCTCTTTCTGTCTGTCTGTTTGTCTCTATTTCACACACACACACACACACACACACACACACACACACACACACACACACCATCATCATTTGTTTTGACTAACCACTACAGGTGGGTTCAGCCTACAATTTGTTTTGAGGTGTCTTGGATATAACAAATGTCAAACTATTAAAGAACACTGATTCTGTTTTTGCCAGCTCCTTTCAAAGACTACTACTTCTTCACTTACTTAACCAAAAATAAATTAATAATAATAATAATAATAATAATAATAATAATAATAATAATACAAAATACCCAAGATACAGTCTACAGAACTCAAAAAGGTCAACAAGCTGAAGGACCCAAGTGAGGAGGTCTCAGTCCCAATAGGGAGGGAGAAGAAAGCAATCACAAGAGAGGAGGAATGGAGGAAGTGGGAGGGCAAGCGGACAGGGACTTGGGGAACAGATGGGAACCTGATCTGGAATTGGGTGAGGGAAAAGACTGAAGCCCTGAGGCCAGCAGAAAGAATTGAAACACAAGGAGGTTGGGGGAATCCTCCAGAATATACCAAAGACCTGGGAGGTGAGAGACTCTCAGGACTCAAAGGGAGATACCTTAGATGAAATATCCTATACTGGGGAGAGGGAACTTGTAGAGATCATGTCCAGCAGGAAGACAGGGCATCAAGTGAGTGATGGTGTTGCCACTCCACAGTTAAAACTCTGACCCATAATTTTTCCTGCCTGAAAGAACTGCAGGGATGGAAATGGAGAGGACCCCGTGGAAAAGAAGAAAGCCCAAATTGGCAACAAGCCCAAATTGGGACCCAGCTCAAGTGGAGGCCCCAAGGCCTAACACTATTACTGAGGCTATGAAACACTCAGAAAAAGGAAATTATCATGACTGACCTCTGAAAGACCCAACAAGAAGATGAAACAATGATATGCAGATATTTGCACCTAACTAGTGGACAGAAGCTGCTGACCTCTGTGGTTGTATTAGGGAAAAACTGGAAGAATCTGTGGAGGAGGGCAACCCTGTAGGAGGACCAGCAGTCTCAATTAACCTGGACCACCAACCAAGCAGCCTATGCCTGCTGATATGAGGCCCCCAACACATATACAACAGAGGACTTCAAGATCTGCATTCAGTCAGAGAAGATGTACCTAACCCTCAAAAGACTAGAGGCCCTAAGGCGTTTACAGGTCAGGTGAGTGGGGGATATTCAGGTGGGGACATCTTCCGTGGAGACAGAAAGCATATATATATATATATATATATATATATATATATATATATATATACTAAAAAGAAGGAATATAAAAAAATAATTAGCTAACTAGTACTCACTATACCTATGCTAACATTTTGTCTCACTGAAGCTTGCATAGATGTGTCTATTGTTTGGGGGTCATAGTCACTGTGTGTTCACTTGTATATCTGATGACTTTTATTTAGAAACCAGCATTTCCATGCTGACATTTAGCACCTCTGACACTTACAACCTTTGTCCTTCTGTTCTCTGATAACAGTCCCCAAGCTTTAAACCGAGAAGTATGATAAATGTGTTCATTTGAGGTTGAGCACTATAAAGTTTCTTATCCTCTTCATATTGAAGAGTTTTGGGACACTTTAAATCACCCATTTACTATAAGACAAAGCTTCTATAATGAGAACTAAGTGACAAACTTATATATGGATATGTTAATAATTAATTAGGAGTCAATCTAATGTCATGCCATTTAGCAGAAGAATAGTAGTAGGTTTTCCTCAGGGCTTATGACCTATCTAATCTAAGGTTTGTGTCTTCATTTACAGTGTATTATATGGGTTCCATTTCACAGAGAACCTCTTATATTCCAGTGTAAAAAAAGTGGTTGAATATCCTGTAACAATTATGTCTCTATTTCACCAGTGGATGGATGTTTCAAGCCACATAATTATTATGACTCACAATAGGTTGTGGCTAGGGCATATGTAGGATTATATTTCTTCTATGATAGTGTGCCTGGCAAATTCCAGTACAGTGAAAGATAGCCAGTAAATATGCAGTGAGTACCAGCTTGATTTCTCCAGCTCTAATATGTTAGTATACAATGTCTTTAGTAATACAATCTTATTATCAAGTTCTGGAACATAACTAAGATCAATGGCAATTACCTGTAATATTTGGGAGTCCATGGTATCTCATTGTCCAATGCAAAAAGAGAAAAAACATTCTTAATTCTGAGTTTTTATTGGGTAGTTTTTTTTTTAATAAACGTTTTTCAATTGTTCTCTTATTGTGAATGATTATCAATACCAATTTCAATTTTTAGAAATAGTTTAAAGTTAAAACTTTACATTACCCTCAATCTTTTTCTTTCTTTCTTTTTTTTTTGAACATGGCTGATTCATTTAATTCTTAGTTTGTAACAGTAATACACTCACCAAACAATACACTCATCTCTTATAAAATTCTAACAGTTATAACAGATCAATTAGAAAACACAGTAGTTAACATGCTCATGCTTTTTATCCCTTTCTTTATAGACAGTCCTTTGAAATCCTTTTTATTTATTTCTTCTGGCTATTGTGCATGTATATCTGCATGTGTATTTAACCTGCATATATACATATTTTCCTTGGGCTCAATCTCTTTTTCTTAACAGCAAATAAAACACACCTTTATTCCATACAACTTGAACATTATTAATTAATTGTGGGCTAACTTATAGTTTAAAAAAATAGAAAACAATATCACATAAGAACTATAACAAGATAAACTGAATCTTACAATGCAACCGCACACAGGCATTGAATCTTTATCTATATAATATCCTTAAAAAGCAGATTTTTATGTTCACTATCCTCAGAAATCTTCAAACATAATCCTCATGCCTGTGTTCACTAGCTTATCTATCATAACACTAATCATTCACATTTCACTCAATTGCTTTATGTCTATATCCTCATCACCCATCTACAAGTCACCATCAACTCTTATAGTGCTTACCTCTTGCCAACTATGTGTGGTTATACATGACTGTACTGGGCCAGGACTACTCTACTAGGCATTATTTATTTTTACTTTTTATTGGTTATTTGTAGGGGGCTACCACCTGTAGTCGATCTACATTACAAACTGGGTCCTCTGGAAGATGGTCTCTGGGGCTAAAACGAGAAACTAGGGTGGGAGAAAAGACAAACACCAAGTCGACATATCTGATCAAAGCGTCTACTTTATTTTTGGGGTTCTCCTTAGGTTTTAGGGGGAACCCCCTCCCACCCCCAGTAAGTTCTGAGGAGGCACCTGGAATTTGGCTGGAAGCCTTGAGCACTGTGGGATGTTCCAGCTATAGGCAGGTGAATTGGGCGGAGCCAGGGTCCAGGGAGCTCTGGAATGTCTAGGTCATTGGTCATCCCTGGAGAGGCATACCTACAGAGAGCAGGGCACCAGAGTAGCTCAGGTGAAATTTAGCAAGACAATGGAAGCCACACCTCTATCCCCACCCCTGCTCCTCTACTCACCCACTCCCACTTCTTGGCCCTGTATTGGGGCATATAAAGTTTGCAATACCAAGGGGCCTCTCTTCCCAATAATGGCTGACTAGCTACATATGCAGCTAGAGACATGAGCTCTGAGGGTTCTGGTTCGTTCATATTTTTGTTCCTCTTATAGGGTTGCAGACCCTTCAGCTCCTGAGGTACTTTCTCTAGCTTCTCCATTGGGGACCCTGTGTTCCATCGTATAGATGACAGCTATATCTCAATAAATTATGAAGCGACAGTATTTTAATAATTTATTCTTCTTTTAAGAGTTTAAGTAAAAGACAATTTATTTGAAGAGAGTAAGTTTTGAAATCAAGATATACCTGAGTTTCTTGATTCCTTCTGCCTCTGTTAAACAACAGAGAAACATTTCCTTACATGCAAAAACAGATGAACTACATTGGACATTGTGTGAGAAGGAAGCAAATGTTTTTACAATTTTATTTTGCCTTGTTTTCTTTCTTTCTTTCTTTCTTTTTTCTTTTTCAATCTAACTGACTTTTAAAACTCTAAGAACAGGCATCCATGTTTTATCTGCAATCTTGAGTACAATAGTGGAATTATGGATTCAATGGTCATTTTTAAAACATAGCCAGAAACACAATAGTGAAATAAAACAGCTTGAATGGCTGTCAAGATATGCTGCTTTCCTGAGGTCTCTGATTTTATCGGTTCTACCCATAAAATCAGCAGCAGGAAAGACACTTCACCCACATCAGTATGAAGAATTGAGCATTGAAGGAGCAATGTTTGCCATTAAAATTGTTCAGTCTACAATACAATGTTTTAAGAGCAGTCATTTTAGTGAATAATCTCCACTTATGACCAGGACCCATAACATGCTTTTTTGATAGATGTCTTTTGATTGGCAAAGGCTATGGCATCATCAGGAGTACATATCTATCCTTACCTTTTTCCTCCACAGCCCTGGCTTGTTTTTCTTAGTTATAGAAGTAGTTACCAAAGGAAAAAATGCTAATAAAAATTCAAGACAACTCTTCTACTTCCTGTTGTCAGTACTAAATTGAGGGCTCTACTATGCATGAATATTTCCTTAAGCTTTGACACAGGTATAGAGTGTGAAGTAGAATAAGAGTTCTATCTTAATTTACAGACAGGGTTACAATTTTAATTCTAACACATTTATCTCTTACTTACACCTACATTATTTTAATTTGGACAGTAAAATAGTTTATGTTTGAAAATACTGACTTTAAAGTGTTTTTCACTGACAATAAAATGGAGAGCAAAGTAATTTTTCAAGGTTCCAAGGATTGAAATATCACAAAGCACTTGAATTCATCATAAAACATCAAGAGCTGTGCATGACACCTCAATTGATTCAGACGTGGGCCTATACTGCTTATTGTCCTATTATCTCCTAAATAACAATTTTATGATCATGTATAGGAAGACCTAACCTCCTTTGAATTACCAAAGCTGTTAGGAACAGGCTTGATTTATATCTTTCAGACTTTTACTTTAGCCCGACTGCTTTAACTGCTCAGCTGAAAATGTGGTGGTCACTCTTTAGCAATCAAATCTACTGTCCCATTTGGCAGAGTAGATGCTGTGAACACATCATATATGCCCTCAGAAAACTGTACTTATATATGCAAACCATTGCAATCTTGGGTGTGGCTGTGGCTTCAACTTTTGCCTTGAGAGACCATGTTCATACTGATTTTGTTCCCTAAAAATCCACAGGAACTGATATGCTTCCATTCAACTAAAACAAGTTTCATGATCTCTGAACAATTCTGGTTTTGCTTAATGTCAGTGGTACTGATATCATGAAGCTTTATGCAGCAAGAAGGAAATTGATGGGCTTTCCTGATCATTCAGCTAAGCATCTATAATTGAAAATATAGGATTCTATGCACAAGCCTGTTAAAATAGAACCCAGTTTCTCAATCCAGTCAAGGTACATTTAAGAAACTACTCTTGGCTAGTATTCCACCTTTGCAATGACTTAATAATTCATGTATGGACTTTATTGGAAGTAAAATTCTTTGGAGTGGTTATTTTAAATGAAAATGACCTCTGTCATTTTCAGGACTTCTAATAGCATCTATAGGTCACTACGAACCTTTAGAAATCAATTGAAGAATTACAGAGAATGGCAAAAGTCAAAGACTATAAGTGGTGCAGATATACTAACAGGGCCAGATGTGTGACAAGAAGTTAGAACTCCTAAAGTCAAGATGTAGTTAGAAACCAAGACCATAAAATATGAGGAACCTTGAATCGCTGGGGAGATGAACTAAGACTACATCTTCTAGAAGACTTGAAAAGACTCCCTGAAGATTAACTGCTGTGGGCTCCAACATGGTAATATCTAAGCTGTAATGCTAAATCCTTATTGCTGTTGTTGACAAAAAGAACAACAGCATATCTACTGAGAACAAGAGCAATGCATCTCTGACTTTGAGAACATCAAGCTCTGAGTCCTTAGTTTTCAATACAAAGGGCTGTACATGTGGCAGTGGCTTACAAACCTTACAGAGATAAGTCTATCATGTCAAGTATTTGCAGTCATAAGTCCTTGGCATTGAGCATCTAAATCTATAACTCTTGGATTTCAAGGTCTGTGACTCTAAATCTCTGAGCTTGAAATAGAGGTTATAGAAAGTAAAGAGTTTCCAAGGGAACTTTAATGTTCTGATTAATGATTTGCATGTAAGTAGAACAGAAAGACCCATAGCCATTTCTAAATGTTATTCTTCACTCTAGCTTGTGCCTTGCATAGGCATTTTCCAGTTTTGTTTTGTTTTTTCCTAATATCTACGATATACAACCAAGGTATGGAAGTTTATATGTACATGCTGGTTATGTTTTTTTTTTTTTCTTGGATATTTTCTTTATTTAGATTTCAAATGTTTTTCACTTTCCAGGCCTTCCCTTCAGAAAACCTCAGTACCATCCCCTGTCACCCAGCCTCTGTGAGGGTGCTCCCCCCACCCACTCCCATCCTCATACCCTGGAACCCCCCTACACTGGAGAATCGAACATGCTAGACCCTAGGGTCTCTCCTTCCACTGATGTCCAACTAGTCCATCTTCTGCCACCTATATGGCCAGCATCATGGGTCACTCCATGTGTATTTTTGGTTCATGGTCCAGCCCTGGGATCTCGGGTGGGGGGTGTCTGGCATTGTTTCTCCCTCCATGGAGATGCAAACCTCAGCTCCTTTAGTCCCTTCTCCAACTCCTCCATCAGTGACCCCAGAGCTCAGTCCAATGGCTGACAGTGAGCTTCCTCCTCTGTATTTGTCAGGCTCTGGCAGAGCGCTCAGAAGACATCTATATCATGCTTCTATTCACAAGCACTTCCTGGCATCCATCATAACATACAGGTTTGGTAGCTATACTTGGCATGGATCCCCAGGTGGGGCAGACTCTGCGTGGTTTTTCCTTCAGTCTCTGCTCCACACTTTGTCTCTATGTTTCTTCCTGTGAAGTATTTTGTTTGCCCTTCTAAAGAGCACTGGTCTTCCTTCCATTTTGGTCTTCCTTCTTAGGCTTCATATTATCTGTGAATAGAATCTTGGGTATTCTAAACTATTGGATTAATTAAATGTTAAATTAATTAATTAAATGTTTGATATCAAAGACCAGCCTTAATCCTTCGTGATCAAACAGGAGGCATGGAATTATTTCCATCTTCTTATATCTGTTGAGGTCTGTCTTTTGACCAATTATATGGGCAATTTTGGAGAAGGTACCATGATGTCCTGAGAAGAATGCATATCCTTTTGATTTAGGATGAAATGTACTATATGTTAAATCCATTTGGTCCATAACTTCTGTTAATTTCACTGTGTCTCTGTTTAGTTTGTGTTTCCCTGATCTGTCCACTGATGAGAGTGGGGTGTTGAAGTATCCCACTATTATTGTGTGAGGTGCAATGTGTGCTTTGAGCTTTAGTAAAGTTTCTTTTATGATTGTGGCTGCCCTTGCTTTGGAGCATCTGTTCAGAATTGAGAGTTATTCTTGATAGATTTTTCTTTTGATGAGTACAAAGTGTTTTTACTTATCTTTTTTATGACTTTTAGTTGAATGTCAATTTCATTCAATATTAGTATCATTACTTCAGCTTTACTCTTGGGATCATTTGCTTCAAAAATTTTTTCCAGGCCTTTACTCTGAGGTAGTGTTTGTCTTTGACCCTCAGGTATATTTCCTGTTTGCAGGAAGATTTGATCTATGGAATGAATTTCCTTCAGCATGTTAGTGACTTGTTGTGGGGTATTTTCTATATTAATGTCACGGAAGCCCATCATTACACCTTTTACATTGCTGTACTTTGGTATATGTTTGCTTGCTTTTGTTCTTCTGTCTTTTTTTTTCAGTTATGCATTATTATTTTGTAAGCACAGTGAATTATAGAACTTCACAAAAACCCATAATTTACTGCATTACACTAGTATTAATTCTTAGGATTTTTTGGTTTTGTTTCCTGTATGCGGATTGGTATTGAACTGAGAATCAATAAACATTAGTTCTCTGTGAAACCTAGAACACATTATGAGCCATCGTTGCTTATCACTATTTACCGAATAGAGTCTTATGTATACAGAGAGTAAAGATTCTTAACAGTTTTTAACTTTTGGCTTCTGTAATTGTCTTCATTAATTTTAATTTAGAGCAAGTATCCTGTGCAATAGTACTTCCACACATACATTCTATATCTATCTTTCCATTTCTTGCAGGACTTACTAAGTAGAAACCTCTTAGAATAGCATATATCCTGCGTTTGGTCTTTATTATAAACAGTTTCCACAGATGGCAAACTTTATCAACAGTAAAGGGGATGTCTTTGTTAATGTTCATTTGCTGTTAAAAAGATACCATTTCTATGTTATATTTTAAAGAAAAACTCTTAATTGGAGGTTGATTATAGTATCAGAGGTATATTCCATTGTGATCATAGCTTGGATCATGGCAGGGTATAGGCAGACAAGGTTCTGGAGATGTAGCTGAGAGTTCTACATCTGGATCTGCAGGCAACAGGAAGAAAGTAACAATTTTTGAAATCTCGAAGCCTACTCTCAGTGACACTTTCTATAAGGGCACATCTTCTTATCCAATCAAATACTATATATTTTGGTGACTAAGTATCCAAATCTATGAGCATATGGTTATCATTCTCATTCAAACCAACACAAGGAGTTTCCACCATATTGATTAATAAAATTAATGGAAGAAGCAAAGAATAAATATTTAAAGTTGCCTTTTAATTATTTATGATAGTATGCACTCACACACTCTCATAAAACCACACACATACACACACACACACACACACACACTCACAGAGAGAGAGAGAGAAAGAGAGAGAGAGAGAGAGAGAGAGAGAGAGAGAGAGCACAAAATGCCAATCAGAAATATCTACTGATTTATTTTTTTATATACCATTAGACAATGGCAAAATGAAAATTATAGCTACATTCATATTCCACCTCATCCAAATCTCAAGCATAATCATAAGGAAAAAAGATATCAAAGCAAGAGAGATGATTGCTAAACAGATTGGTTTCTGTGGTAGAGAGAACAGGATGAGAGGGTGCGATGGGAAGAGGAAATGAGCAAAACTCTGTATAGTATGAATTAATTTTCAAGTAAAAATTAAGCACAAACTTACAGTGAATAACTAACAAACATAAAATTGAAGTCCAACATATAAAGTCAAATGATTTTGAACAACTATTTTAAACTAATTCAGTTATTGAGATTAAGAGAGTTATATAGGCTTTAGACCCTTTTAAAGGGACCATTGTAAGTGCTGTGTGAGTCACCTCCTTCATATTCTCTCAGCTGAAGCAACTTTCCAGAGTAATGAAAGAATATATGAAGTCATAAGGAAGCTCCTAAGCATGACATAAATGTGTTTGGCTTTATGACTATCAAAAGCAATGTTTGGCCACGCCAAATTAACCAGGGCTGTCAGAGCTGTGCTGGGTGTCCTTTAACCTTCACCATAGACCACCTTCTTTTCTCTTCCAGTAGTCATATTAGCATATGAATTCCCTGAAGTCACTTATTATAAGAAAATCTGCTTTTATCCCTAAAGTGAAGAGAAATCAAAACTCTTAGGTAATCAATGTCTATTAGGGATTTGTCTAAATTTTTGAGTGATCTGACATCTCTGAGGGATGAACTGCAGTCAGCTCATTTATCTACCTCCCAGAGTGTGCAGCATCATTAACTCTGACACAGTGCGTAACTGTGATTGTAACACAGCTTCCCATATACAGTCAGTTCTCCGTTATACACCAATGTGAGTCCCCTATGAAATTACTCAAAGAGAAGTCTTTTATCGCTCATTCTACTTCTGAGAAAATCTGATGACATTTATGGCTCTAAATACAAGACAGAATAAAAACATCACTGAGAATATTGAAGAAAGTTTTAGCTCCAAGGACCTAGATGTGGTTAGCAGAGTTAAGATACTAAGAGGTATTTATGGTCCTCCTTCATGTTCTTCTTTAACATTGTAAGAAGGGAAGTCTGATTGTCTAAAATGCCCAGCTACAGAAGAGCAATGAGGGCTGCACAGTCCATGTAGCATGACCTTCATAGGACTACCACATATCCACTAATTCTAAATGGTCTGAAATTTTGGAGGATACAACAATTAAAGATGCATTTTAAATCATAAAATTATATTGAATAATTTTGGTGACATGAGAAAAACTTGAGTATGTTAAAGACAAAATTAGCTGAAGGCAATGAACAATGTAGTCAGTGATTTTTTAAATGGAAGTTTAGAAACAGCGGAGTTGAATCATGACTAAGCAACAAGAATTTATCAGAGAGAAAATGAACAGCATAGTTAGTTCTGTGAATTAAAATTCATAATAAGATAAACCACATTGGGATTGTTTAACAAACAATGATTTTCTTCTAGAAAATAATATCCAGAATTGTTTACTATCTCTGGACATAAAAAAGCATAGCTAAAGGATCAATTGATAAAATGTTGGGCAAAATGTATGTCAAACATAATTGAGGTGATTTTTACTCACTATAATATCTATTAGTTACTTGTTTGTTTTTCCATTAAAAATGATTCAATATGTTTTGATCATGTCTTCACCAGCTCCCAAATCGTTACAGGTCCTTTCATAATAGTACTCATACAATATTAGCATCAATTCATGTTTCTTTGTTTCTTTCAAAATAGAAGAATTTCCACAAAGAATCAAAATAAGGAAACCAAAATCTAATAAGATAAAAAATATGCCTAGACAGAACAAAATATAACAGAAAGTCATATATATATATATATATATATATATATATATATATATATATACACACACACACACACACACATATATATATATATATATATATATATATATATATATATATATATACACACACACACATATATATATATATATATATATATATATATATATATATATATATATATATATATATATATATATATATATACACACACACATGAAGGTCATTTGTGTTGATGACCTACTCCTAGGCCTGCCCTGAAATGTGGTTCTTATCCAGTGACACTCATTGGGAAAAAGATCATTTTTTTACCTTTGCCAGTAGTGTCACTTACAAACAGTCTCTCAGTTAAGGATGGGACCCCAGCTCTACTTTCCCTTCATAGGGATGGAATGCCATGTGACTTGAACTTCTATAGGCCATATGCCTGCTCCCACAGTCTTGTAATTTTAAATGTGAATCACTCCTGCTGTATCTGGAAGAATCAATTCCTAAGAATTATCTACTGTACATCATGCTTTCAATCTTTCCACATCGTCGGCATAGAACTCTAAGCCTTGAGAAGAAGGTTTTTATGAATCCATCTCAATAAGGACTGACTGTTCCAAAGTCTCTCAGTCTCTACTTATTGTCTAGTTGTAGATTTCTGTATTAGTCCCCATGTACAATAAGAAACTTCTTGGATGATAGTTGCAGTAGGACATGATCAATATATCATTAGCAGTCGTTTTTATTGTTGTATGCCTTTAGCAGGATGATAGTAGTTATTTTCCCCTTATACCCATGACATATAAAGTATCACACTCTTGGTTACTTTTGCAGTTTCAGATATGGGTTCCATCTCATATAATGAACCAAACCTTACTCCAAATGAAAAGCTTTTGGTAAATCCTATTGTACCAAAAAATTCTCTCTGTCTCTCTGTCTCTCTGTCTCTCTCTGTGTGTGTCTCTCTCTCTTTCTGTCTCTCTCTCTGTCTCTGTCTCTCTCTGTCTCTCTCTCTCTCTCTTTCTCTCTCTCTCATATATTTATTTAAGACAATGCCTGCCTATTATGTATTTCTGTATTTCCTGTTCTGCAACTCTCTATGTAGATTAAGGTGATCTTGTAATACAAGAAAATCACCTGCATCCACCTTGTGAGTGCTGGAACTAATGATAAGAACTACTATGCCTAGCTACACAAGGATATCTTGAAGGTAATTAATTGTAGTAGATCACAGGGTTCGTATCTATATGATACTGATTACATTTTTCTTCTAATCTAGCATCATAAATACAAGTAAGTGGGGATTAGGCTTGTCTTCTTCACATTTAATGAAATAATCACTGTCTACATTAGAATCTTACCATCATATTTTGAAAAGTAGTCAATAGATATCATTATCATTCAATAACTAAAGCATTTATGGGACCCCTTTAGCCAACATTTCAACAAAATGTAACCCATTGTTGCTACTGCTAAAGTTATCCAGGTTTTACTTGGTGGAATAAAATGCTTGTTGGGGCTTTGTTTTCCCCATTATGTCATGACTTCCAAATATGTTCTTTCAAAAGGCTGTTAGTTTCAGCTGTTTACCCCTCCACATTCCTTCCATTAACCTTTTCTTCTATACCCTTTCCCACTAAGGCCTTTCCCAGTTGTTAAATCCATATTCCTGTATTGTATTTTCTTTTCTTTGGGAGTTCCTAACATGCCTCTGGTCTCTTACTAGATATTTAACATCTGTGGTTATTTGTATTATGGAATACATTTATAAGCTAAAAAAATAATATATACATACACGCACACACACACACACAATATATATATATTTCAGCTTTGTAAAAAGTAAGTTATGTTATGAAATTGGCAAATAAGTAGATCTAGAAAACTTAATCTTGAGTGAAGTAACCAAAACTCGAAAATACAAATCTGTATTTATTTTAATCTTCATTTTTTATAAATCCAGTCATTATCCCCAGCCCAGTCTGCCCTCTGACAGTTCCTTATCCCATACTTCATCTCCAGTCTCCAAGAGGATGTCCTCATCCCCCAACCACAACCCCATCATACTTCCCATTCATTGCGGCATCAAGTCTCCCAAGGGTTAGGTGCATCTTCTCTCACTATGGTCAGACCAGGCAGTCTTCTGCTGTGTATGTATTGGGGTCCTCAAATCAGTTAGTGCATGCTGACTGCTTGGTGGCTCAGTGTCTGACAGATCCGTGGATCCAGGTTAGTTGAGACTGCTGTTCTTCCTTTGGGATTGCCCTCCTCCTTATTTTTGAAACTTTAAAATGATCTTACTTATTCTTTGAGAATTACATGTAGTACATTTTTATTATATCCCTTACACTTCCCCTCACCAACTCTCTCCTTCCTCCTTACTCACAGAATATCATTTTATTCTCTTTATTTAAAAAGGATTGGAGAAAAAATACCTTAAACAAAACATGAAAGGGGATGAATTTTTTTATTAGATATTTTCTTAATTTACATTTCAAATGTTATCCTGAAAGTCACCCCCTCCCCCTGCCCTGTTCCCCTGCCCAACCACTCCCACTTCTTGGTCCTGGCATTGCCCTGTGTTGGGGTATATAAAGATTACAATACCAAGGGGCCTCTCCTCCCAATGATGTCCGACTAAGCCATCTTCTGCTACATGTAGAGCTAGAGACACCTGTTCTGGGGTTCTGGTTAGTTCATATTGTTGTTCCTCTTCTAGGGTTGCAGACCCCTTCAACTCCTGGGGTTCTATCTCTAGCTTCTCCATTGTGGGCCCTGTGTTCCCTCTTATAGATGATTATGAGCATCCACTTCTGTATGAAACAGCTATATCAGAATCCCTTAAGTAGGCACTAGCTGTCCTATGCAATAGTGGCTGAGTTTAATGACTGATTATGGGATTGATCCCCCCTGGTGGGGTAGTCTATGTATGGTCCATCCTTTCATCTTAGCTCTAAACTTTGTCTCTGTAACTCCTTTCAGAAACTTAGAATACCCAAGATACAATTTGCAAAACACATGAAAATCAAGAAGGAAGACCAGCGCATGGATACTTTGTTCCTCCTGTGAATAGGAAACAAAATACCCATGAATTTTTATTGCTCAAATACTACTGAACACAGGGATTACCCACAAGTGTCATGCCATAGAAGATGACTAATTTTCCCCTTTCCAGAATCTATTTCAAATGGATTCTTAGCTCAGTGTAGGACTTAGAGGTTTTTGTTGTTGTTGTTTTGTTTTGTTTTGTTTTGTTTTTCTTTCATATTTTGTCTGGCTTGAGTTTACACAAATCTTGTCCTTTTTTTGAACTTAACTTTTTTATTATATATTTTCTGTATTTACATTTCAGATGGTATCCCCTTTCCTAGTTTCCCTCTGAAAAGGCCCATCCTCTCCCCTCTCCCCCTGCTCACCAATGCTGTGAGTTCATATGCACACCTGCATTTTTGTTTCTGGACAGTGTTATTTCCTTGAAGTTGTCCACCAGTTCTGGGACACAGAATTTTTCTGTGCTATCCCGAAAGTTCCCTATACCCTCTCCCATCCCCTGCCCTGCTCCCCTACCCACCCACTCCCACATCTTGTCCCTGGCATTCCCCTGTACTGGGGCATATAAAGTTTGCAAGACCAAGGGGCCTCTCTTCCCAATGATGGCCAAGTAGGCCATCTTCTGCTATGTATGTAGCTAGAGACAGGAGCTCTGGGGGTACTGGTTAGTTCATATTGTTGTTCCACCTATAGGGTTGGAGACTCCTTCAGCTTCGAGGGTACTTTCTCTAGCTCCTCCATTGGGAACCATGTGTTCTATCTAATAACTGATTGTGAGCATCCACTTCTGTGTTTGCCTGGCATAGCCTCACATGAGACAGCTATTATCAGGGCCCTTTCAGCACTATCTTGCTGGCACATGCAATAGAGTCTGCATTTGGTGGCTGATTATGGGATGGATCCCCGGCTGCAGAAGTCACTGTTTGGTCCATCCTCTTGTCTCAGCTCCACACTTGATCTCTGTAACTCCTTCAATGTTTGCTTTGTTCTTAATTCTAAGAAGGGGCAAAGTGTCCACACTAAAACCTTTAGTTATTTCCAGGCTCACAGTAGAACCCTCCCCAGATTATGCTAGTTTTTGGTGAAAGTCTGAACAAAAGCCACCAATCCCTGAATAGTAAAGCCCACCAATACCTGTGCACAAAACACCACTAACCCCTTGTGGGTTAAAATAGTGGCCCACATCTGATCAGACACAGATCTAGGGCTACTCACGGAGGAAGGACACAGGAAATTTGACTGTGCATACCCCACACCACTGTGAGAAGCTGCAGTCTGCTTTGGGGGTGGGGAGGCATAATCTGAGGACCCTGAAGAAATGCTGGAGTTGACCTGCAGGGAGGCACAGACTGCAAATTCTCACTCTTGCCCACTGCAGATACTGCTAGATTCTGCAGAAGAGCTGAGAATGGAGTGAGGCCTGAGGGGCAGGCTCTGACCCAGTCCCGAAAGGGAAATGGGCAGGAGGAGAGTCCTTGGCTTTCTTAGCTTTGTGGGGACATTGACTGCGAATGCAAGGGGGCCTCCAATAGTAGGTTAGATGTGCAACTCTTTAGAAGAAGAAATGCTCCATTGCTCCAGCACAGCAGATTCGATGAGAAGAGACAGTCCATAGTTTTGAGGCATTTATTGTCATGGTGGAGAGTTGTGATGAGTGAAACCATACCCCACTTTCTCAGGGTGGGCCTGAGGTTAGATACCTTTTCAGGAAGTATCTGGGAAGGGAAGCTAAGATGGTAGTAGAAGCAGAGAAACACGGTGAGTTAAGATGCAGTCAGCAAGAAGACATAAAGAAAGTTTTAATTCAGTAGTTTAATAACAATTGTATTGTTCTCTTAAGCATTTTACCCATTTTAGTCTTATTTGTACATATTATAAGTTTAATTTCTTTGAGTATATAGCATGAGTACAAGTATTAGGCTACTCAGTGAAATTTCAGATAAATTTAATGAGTCTATAGTGGTAAACCTTGCAACTTATTAAAAGAGAAACTATGCTTGCCTCTTTTCCAAGTTTTTGAAGAGAATATAGTCATATTAGAGGTAGGAATGTGTACAAAGAAATGATGTATCAGTAGAGACTTAGAGAACTGGGAAAACTTTAGTGTTAATGGTGAGCCAACTGTGTAGTGTTACAGTTGTGTTTCCATGCCAGTCTAGTTATAAATTTCTTTAATCCCCGCACTTGGGAGGCAGAGGCATGCGGATTTCTGAGTTCGAGGCCAGCCTGGTCTACAAAGTGAGTTCCAGGACAGCCAGGGCTATACAGAGAAACCCTGTCTCAAAAAAACCAAAAAAAAAAAAAAAAAACTTCTTAACTTAATCCTCTATTGTTAGCTTTGCTTAATTTTACTATTAAAATTTTCAAAAGATGGTTTTATTTCATTGTGACACATTGAAATATTACATATTTTCTGAAAAACTTACATTTTCCCAATCATTAATATTTATATAAAAGATTCAACACATTCAACTCTTACCTAGATAATATGCACTTTATATTGGCAACATTTATTAACAAATTGATATTTTGATGAAGCATTTGTAATACTTCCTCTGGAAAGATATTCTATGGAGCACACTAAAATGTTAAGAGCCATGAGAAGTCATGTATCTGTCAGTCATTGACAGATGAGAGTTAAGACTTCATCTTTGAAAAATGTAATTTTAAATCAAATAATATTTTGATTATTAAGAATATCACCCCAAGTAGGGTTAAATCAGTCAGTAATACTACAGTCATCAGAAGAAAAGATCAGTTATTTGCTTCCTGTTGAAATTGTCTTTTCCCAGGTGGTCAATTGCACTTCTCAGCTGTTATTTTGGAAAACGTACAGAATTTAATACATGAGGTATATCAAACTAACTACATTAGGAATGTACCAGATGTCAACATGGCGTTTGCCCAACATTATCTTCTGGGAAAAGCGAGTTCCAAATGCAGACAGTCTACGATTAGCCTGAAAGAATGATGATAAGTCTCACCATCTGTTGCATATTTCACAACTAATTGTGATTTGTTTTCTCAAAAATGCATTTTCTTTGTTATATGAAAAACAAGGTATCATGGCATGTCTCTCACCTTGTAATGACACGATTGTTATCACATAGAGGTGAATATTTGTGTATCAATTTTCTGGAAAATATGTACATTAGAGTGAATAAAATTTTAGTATTATATATATGTGGAGTGTTTCTGAATGCATTAATATTCTGGGAAGGTGTCAAGGCCTTGCACCTGTCCACACATATAGATAAACAGACATATTCATAAGGATGGATGGATATCCATCCAACTCTGTATTTCTTTTCTCTGATATTTTTATAAATTCATAGACAAAACGTTATTTAGAAAATTAGTTCAAAATTAAATGTTAAATAAAATGGGAACAACAGAAGGATTTTTTTTCAACTTTTATTAGATATGTTCTTCATTTACATTTCAAGTGTTATCCAGAAAGTTCCCTATATCCTCCCCCCTCCCGGCCCTGCTACCCTACCCACCCGCTCCCACCCTCTGGCCCCGGCGTTCCCCTGTATTGGGGCATGTAAAGTCTGCATAACCAAGGGGCCTCTCTTCCCACTGATGGCCAACTAGGCCATCCTCTTCTATATATGCAGCTAGAGACATGAGCCCAGGGGGTACTAGTTAGTTCATGGTTATTCTTCCACCTATAGGGTTGAAGACCCCTTTAGCTCCTTGGGTACTTTCTCTAGCTACTTCTTCCTTGGGAATCCTGATTTTTTTTAAAGTTCAAATTATTGTTTCATACTGCAAGTTCCTTGTAAATTCAAAGCAACGATTGTTTTTATATTTATTTCTTCTTTTTTAATATTTTGATTTATTTTATATTTACATTCTTTTTAAAATTACCTATCTATTTATTTATTTTACAGTTGAGATTTTATTCCCCTCCTGGCCCACCTTCCAACTCTTCCACATCCCGTACTCCTCCCTGTTCCTTGTCTCCATGAGGATAGTCCCCACCCCAACAGAGCTCTAAACTCCCTGGGGCCTCCAGTCACTTGAGGGTTAGGTGCATCTTCTCTGATTGAACTCAGACCCACCAGTCCTCTGCTGTATATGTGTTGGCCTCATATCAGCAGGTTTAGGCTGCCTGATTGGTGGTCCAGGTGAGTTGTGACTGCTGGTCCTCCTACAGGGCCGCCCTCCTCCACAGCTTCTTCCAGCTTTTCCCTAAGTCAACCACAGTGATCAGCAGCTTCTGTCCACTGGTTGGGTGCAAATATTATATGCATCTGACTCTTTCAGCTGCATGTTGAGGAGTCATGAAAGGTCTCTTTTTGTGAGCGCTCAATAGCCTCAGTAATAGTGTCAGGCCTTAGGACAACCCCTTGAGCTGGATCCCACTTTGGGCCTGTTGCTGGACCTTCATTTACTCAGGCTCCTCTCCATTTCCATCCCTTCAGTTCTTTCAAACAGAAACAATTATGGGTCAGAGCTTTGACGATGGGATGGCATCCCCATTCCTCACTTGATGCCTTGTGTTTCTTTCTGCTGGAGATAGGTTCTACAAGTTCCTTATTCCCAATGTAGGGCATTTCATCTAAGGTCTCTCTCCCTTTGAGTCTCTTAAATCTCTGGTCTCTGGTACATACTGGAGAGTTCCTCAAACTCTTACCTCCGGAGGTTGCCTGTTTCCATTCTTTCATATGGCTGAGAAGCAACTAAAGAAATATTCAAATTCCTTAGTGATTAGAGAAATGAAAATCAAAATGACCCTAAGATTCTACCTTATACCATTAGAATGGCTAAGATCAAAACCTCATGAGACAACACATGTTGGCTAGGATGTGGAGAAAGAGGAACATACACTTCCATTGCTGGTGGGATTGCAAACTGGTATACCTACTCTGGAAATCCATCTGGAGGTTCTGCAGAAAATTGGAAGTAGTTCTATCTAAAGACCCAGCAATACCACTCTTGGAAATATATCCAAAAGATGCCCAATCATGCCACAGTGGCATATGATCCTCTATGTTCATAGCAGCATTGTTTGTAATAGCCAGAAACTGTAAACCACCTAGATGTCCCATGAGAGAAAAATGGATAGAAAAAAAAAAATGTGGTCTATTTACACAATGGAATACTATTCAGCTATTATGAACAAGCAATTTCTGAGTTTTGCAGGCAAATAGCTGCAACTAGAAAATATCATCTTGAATGCAGTAACTCGGGCTCAAAAGGACATGCATGGTATGTACTCATTAATAAGTGGATATTACCCCTCAAAATGTACAGAAAACCTAAGGTATAGTCCACAGAACTCAAAAATTTCGAAAAGCTGAAGAGCCCAAGTGACAGTTTTAACATTGTGTTGCCTTATCACACCTGTGGCTTCATCCTTGGAACTAAATGCTTTTCTTTGAACACAAGTTGGTTCCAAGTCTATTTCTATTTTTAGTGTGATTATAAAAGATAGGGACCCCTGTGGTTGAATTGGGGAAAAGCTAGAAGAAGCCAAGGACAATTGTGGACCTCATGGGAAGACCAGCAGTCTCAACTGTCTTGGAACCTTAAGATCTCTCAGTTTCTGGGCTAATATCCACTTACCAGTGAGTGCATATTAAGTGACTTCTTTTGTGCTTGGGTTACCTCACTCAGGATGATACCCTCCTGATCAATCCATTTGCCTAAGAATTTCATAAATTCATTGTTTTTAATAGCTGAGTAGTACTCCATTGTGTAAATGTACCATATTTTCTAGACTACTTTTCAATTATTAAATAGTTATACACCTCTTGGTTCCATTTGCTTGAAATAACTTTTTATCATCCTTTTACCTTCCCTAAATTGATAATTGATGGTGAGATGTAGTTCTTTGATGCAGCAGAAAGATAGTTCATGTTTTCTAATCTAACTTTCTAGTCTGCATATTATTAAGGAATTAAAATAATTAATATTAAGATTTATTAATGAGCAATTTTTTATTAAATTCCTGTTACTTTATTATTGTATTCTGGGTTTTCCTCTCTTGTTATGATGAACTGTTCTGGGATTATTTTTTCCTCTTATTTACAGTTAGCCTTCTTTTCAGATTAAAATATTTCTTATTGTGTCTTCTGTGGAAATTGGTTTGTGATTCAAATTTGTCTCAATTTATTTTTATCATTTTATATTGATGGTGATTTAGAATTTTGCTAATAGAATAGTATGAACCAGCATTTGTGATCTGAAAAAGCTCATGGAACATCTATCCAGGCTTCTCTGTCTGTTAGAGTTTCCATGGAAAAGTGCTAGGGTATTTCCTGGCCTACCTTTATAGATGATTTGATCTTTACCCCATGCAGCCCTTAATATTAGTTCTGAATAATCAGTATTTTGTTCAATAAATATCACAATAAGCTTCTTCTCTATCCCTGTCTTTTTTTTTTTTCCTGGTTCTATTTGCTTCTTATACCTTAGTAGTCATATTTTTCATTACACTCAGAATTTTCTCTGTAATTCTATTGAAAATATTTTTGTATTTTTGAATGAGTTTTACTTATTCCTCTGTACTTACTATTTGTTATGTGTTTTGATTATTCTCTGGTTGGGTTACCTTATTTGAACAAATGAAATTATATTTCCTACTTCATTTAATCTATTTTTGAGGCTTTCCTCTAAGCTTTTTGTTAGATTTCTAAGGTTTTTTTTTTTTTTTATTTTAAATTGTATTACTTTAGTGGCTTTATTTTATTTTCAAAATTGCATTTTAATATATTTAATTGTTTTCAATCATTTCAATCAAATTAAATTAAGTTGTTTGTTTTTTCACAGTTTCTTTTTTTTGCTTTTTAAAAATTAGATATTTTCTTAATTTACATTTCAAATGCTATTCGGAAAGTCCCCCCCCCTCCCTGCTCCCCTGTCCACCCACTCCCACTTCTTGGCCCTGGCGTTCCCCTGTATTGGGGCATATAAAGATTGCAGTACCAACGGGCCTCTCTTCCCAATGATGACCAACTAGGCCATCTTCTGCTACATATGGAGCTAAAGACATGAGTTCTGGGAGTTCTGGTTAGTTCATATTGTTGATTCTCTTCTAGGGTTGCAGACCCCTTCAGCTCCTGGGGTTCTATCTCTAGCTTCTCCATTGTGGGCCCTATGTTCCCTCTTATAGATGACTATGAGCATCCACTTTTGTACGAGACAGCTATATCAGGGTCCCTTAAGTAGGCACTAGCTGTCCAATGCCATAGTGTCTGAGTTTAATGACTGATTATGGGATGGATCCGGTGGGGTAGTCTCTGTATGATCCATCCTTTCACCTTAGCTCTATACTTTGTCTATGTAACTTCTTTCATGGGTATTTTGTTTCCTCTTCTCAGGAGGAATGAAGTATCCACGAGCTGGTCTTCCTTCTTGATGTTCTTGTGTTTTGCAAATTGTATCTCGGATATTCTAAGTTTCTGGGCTAATATCCATTTATCAGTGAGTGCACACCCAAAGACTTCTTTTGTGATTGGGTTACCTCACTAAGGATTATATCCTCCAGATACATCCATTTGCCCAAGAATTTCATAAATTCATTTTTTTAAAATAGCAGAATAGTACTCCATTGTGTAGATGTACCACATTTTCTGTATCCATTCCTCTGTTGAGGGACATCTGGGTTCTTTCTAGCTTCTGGCTATTATAAATAAGGCTGCTATGAACATAGTGGAACATGTGTCCTTTTTACCAGTTGGAACATCTTCTGGGTATATGCCCAGGAGAGGTATTGCTGGATCCTCTGGTAGTACTATGTCCAATTTTCTGAGATAACGTCGACTGACTTCCAGAGTGGTTGTACAAGCTTGCATTCCCACCAGCAATGAAGGAGTGTTCCTCTTTCTCCACATCCTCGCCACCATCTGTTGTCCCCTGAAACTTAGCCATTCTGACTGTTGTGAGGTGGAATCTCAGGGTTGTTTTGATTTGCATTTCCCTGATGATTAAGGATGTTGAGCATTTTTTCAGATGTTTCTCAGACATTAGGAATTCCTCAGTTGAGAATTCTTTGTTTAGCTCTGTTTCCCATTTTTTAATGGCGTTATTCTTTTTTCTGGAGTCTAGTTTCTTTAGCTCTTTGTAGATGTGGGATATTAATCCCCTATCAGATTTAGGATTGGTAAAAATCCTTTCCCAATCTTTTGGTGGCCTTTTTGTCTTACTGACTGTGTCTTTTGCCTTACAGAAGCTTTGTAATTTCATAAGGTCCCATTTGTCAATTCTTGATCTTGCCACACAGGCTATTGCTGTTCTGTTTAGGAATCTTTTCCCTGTGACCTCTTAATGTTCTGGAATATATGCAGAACCACTATTTTGAAGTTTTTTTTTTTTTTTTCTGCTTCAGCTAAACTTGTTTTCATAGATAATATTACAGTGAGAATAATGGGATTGAGGAGTAAGTATGTTATCTTTGTTGTTCATGCTTTTGGTTTTGTGAATGGTTCAATGTATATCTTAAGTGGAGTTATTGTCATTTGGTTGCTATTGCAGTCAGGTTTGGGACCATCTGATTCATGCTTAGTTTTGAGTATTGGAGAAAACACTGTTCAGACTTCATTGGTCTGGAATTTGAGGTTGTGTTTAGAACTGTGGCATCAGTCAGAAATACATTTCAGATTGGTCCAGGTGGTGAGATAGGTTAGCAGATGATGAAGGACTAGAGGACTTTTAAATGGAATTCTGAGAGCACAGGTATAACTAAGAATATCTTGTCTATTTATTACATGTATGTCCCAAAGAAGGAGGCTGAGAAGGTTCTGATTCAATGTCAGTGGCAGGTAGGTCCCAAGATACCCTTGGAAAACCAAAATGAATGAAGGCAGGGGAAACATAGTCAGCCGTCCAGGGTCTTCATGAACAGTGAACTGTATAGTACATGGAAAACAGTGAGACAACCTAGGGCAACAAAGCAGTAGAGATTGGCTTTAAGTACAGGCATGGAACAACTTTCTATAGGAAAATAATTGTATAATTAATTCTAAAATTAGTTAAGCTAATTTCAGGTGCTGTTATTGATAGGTGATTAAATTAGCACTTTCTGTATTCTCTTCTTGAATCTACATTGGCCACACAGTGGTAACCTATTTAGGAATTTTCTATTTTATTTTTACTACTATTTGTCACACTCGTTCTATTAAAAAAAATGATAGTCCTATTTAAATTTTATTTTTGTATCATAAATAATATGACTTCTTAAATTATAAAAATAGTTCACCTTTAAATAAAAATAAATAAATAGTCTGGGAGTGGTGGTACATGCCTTTAATCCCAGCATTTGGGAGGCAGAGGCAGGCAGATTTCTGAGTTCGAGGCCAGCCTGGTCTACAAAGTGAGTTCCAGGACAGCCAGGGCTATACAGAGAAATGCTGTCTTGAAAACAAAAACAAAAACAAAAACAAAAACAAAATAAATAAATAAATAATAAATAAGTAAATAAATAAATAGAACTGTAGGTATCAGGTCATTGGAAGCAACAGTCAACTGCTACTTATCTCTCAGTGGTGGATATTATACCTTCATAGTAGAGTAAAAAGTTCACAGATACTCATTATTGTGAGCATGCTCCTTCATTGCACTACTTTGTTTTAAAATTTATTGTATAATACTGAAAGGGTACTGAAATTATGGACCTCTGATTTATCATATATACCAGAGTATATTTTTTTGGAAAAAAATTAATTAACTGTAAGATTAGTACCTAGAGAAAGAAATACTATTGTCAAGAAGAAGGATGGAAATATCTCCAAAGAGTTGTTAATAATTAAACATATATATTAAAAATTACTCAGTCATTATCTCAATTTGATCAAGCTTTAAAATGTGTTTAGAATAATGTTATCAAAATAATGTTCCAGTTTGGTACTGCCATGTGTTTATATTTCCATCACTCGGGAAGCAGAGACAGGCATATTACCAGTTTCAGCCTATGCTCCTTGTAGAGACTAAAACAAAAGTAGTATAGGAGAATCTACAATATGAACTGCCTCTTATTCACTATTTTATAGAAAAACAGACTATTGAGTGTCATGGTGAAAGAGGTTTTGCTCTTAGAATGCTAAGTATTTTTATGAAGGTATAAAAAGTCAACATATGGAAACACATTACTGTTTAAATTATTAATATATATTAGTACTACACACACACATACACACACAATGCATATATAGTCTGAGAAGCAGGTTGGCAACATGCAATTCTTTTAAGGATGAACACTGGATGATCAGGAGTCGCACTCAGGGTAAAACCATTATGTTGTTAACTTGAATAGGAATTTCCACAGTTTATATAACATCAATTATGCGATACCTACATATCAATATAATGTTTTAAAGAATGGAATCTGAATCTTAGTAACCCATAAATATAATAAATGCTGCTTATGTTGTTATATAGATATATATATATAGAAAATTGGACATTACTTCCATTTAGATTAATAAATAATTATGCAAAATACAGTATGATAAATTAGTAAATGTTAATCAGTATGATTTCCAAAGAATAGTAGAATTAAATAAGGAAGGTAATAAACATTATTGTGCTAACATATTGAATCAGTAAGTTAAACAGTATTACCGAAATGCATTTCAAATGTTTAAGTGGTTACAATAGTTAGCATCAACCAGTAAAACATAAAGTCACTGTAATAAAAATATACTGTATTAGAAAATCCTATTGCGGGTCTTGGGGAGTTGGCTTGATAGCTACAAGGTGCTACCTGTTCAGAGGTAGGTCCAGAGCTTGTTTTCCAGCATCCATGTTGATCAGCTCTCAACTGTGATGATTATTATATCACAAAGTAACTAACTAGATGCCACAGGCTTCCCAGTGGCAGCCTAAGTGGCTTCCTTCAGAACTGGTCATTAGTGATATAACTTAGACCATAAAACACTATAGACTATTGACAGTATTTTTAGATACTTTTAGAACTTGACACTATGACCCTATTGCTGAAGATATCACATTTGGAGTTATACAACATGGAGAAAACAAGCTGGTACTCTACTCACCTTTAAACACCTAGTCCACTGGGTATATTTAAATGGGTTAGAAGTCACTATGCATATTACCAAAGGGGAAACGTCATTGGCAATCATATTCAGCTATGAACTCTGAGAGTTATAATAAAGACCTCCCTGTAAGACATGACCACCACTGTGACAGTGGCATGAATATCATGATTTTGGGATAAATAAGACTATTGAGATTAAGACCAGAAAGGACAAATTAATATAACAAACAAATTTAAATTCCATGATGAATATACTAGCTAAAGAGAAATTCAGCTCATTTCTCTGGCATCTAATTATGCTCACTCACAGAATGCTGATATAAAGATGAACTCATACCAAATTTCTGTGAGGTAATTCTATTAAGACAATTTATTTTCAACATCTTAAAGATTTACTTCAAAAATTTATACCCAGATCCTCAGTAAGAATTTGCTAGTCAGGCTGAACCAATATAAATATTTATCCTGTTTTCTTACATAAAAATTGTAGACAATAAGATCTATCAATGAGAGGATCATTGATCATAATGGGTTAAGTTTACCAATAAAGAAGTTGTTAGCTCTGGGAAGGTACATGGTGCAACCTAAAATCTGAAGATAGAAGCAAAGTTTACTTTTCTGACCTATCAATTAATCAACTGTCCTCAAGTTTGTAATATAGTATGCCCAACAGCTTGCTGTTTGTATATAGATTTAGTATTTCGTAATGGTCATGAAGAAAATGTGGTTTTATGCATCTCATTCCTTAAAGGACCCAGAGAGTAGTACTTAATGTCAAAAGTCAGAAATACTTTAATTTCAGTCTTTGGTTCAGTGTATATTCAGAATACATATGCCATATTTACAATTATTATCTCTCTATCTGGATATAGATACAAGCACATGTATCAATTATTGTACATATAGCATTTTAAACCATTAGGTTGCTAGATCATGAGTGTTTGTTTAGACTAAGTTCAAGGATTTGACATTCACGTCTCCAAATTTCTCATTTTGAATGACAAAACAAAAATATAAACGAGTTTAACATGGGACTTCTGAACATATATGACATTTTTCTTGTTCTTATTCATGATCGTTTTCCAATTTCTATCTCCCCTTACTCTAATAAACCTACCATAGATATTTTTTTCTCACCTCCCATGTATCCCATTACCCTATATTCTTAACAAATTGACAGAATTAAGGACAGAAACTATGTGATAATATGATGATATTAAGAAAAGACATTGACACCATTTAAAATACTTCATAACAAAAAGAAAGAAAACAGAAATAGAAGAAACAATCATCAACATGGAATGGCAGTTCTTACAAATTCTATAGGAAACATTAAAAATTAGGAAAAGTATACAATTTTTCCTCCCAACTAACAACTAAACCAAGTCTTAGATAAAGCAATAATTTTAGACCTGGAAGAAGAACCAAAGGGATATTAATATGAAAAGGGGCAAATATTTATAATTAAGACAAGATACTTGCATATATAATATAATTTTGATAAACCACAAGAAAATTCTTACATTTGATAAGCACACTCAACAAAATTATCAGGATATAAAATCAGTAGCCTTTCTAGGTGCCAATATCTTTCTTTAAAAAAAAATAAAGTGGAGATAGGAGAAGACAGGTTTGCCTAACAATTGCTTAAAAACCAGTAAGAACCAAAAGAGATGGAGGATGAGGAGACCCCTTGAATCAAATAAGCATGGCACATATGAGCTCACAGAGACTGAAGGAGATATCACAAAGCCTACATATTACTGCACTATGTCTCCTACCTATATTTTATAGCTATTAACATACTATTTTTATGGGACTCCAGACATTGAGAATGAGTGAGTCTCTGACTCTAGAGCCTGCTTTTGTAGCACTTTATCTCCTGTTGGATTATCCTGTCCAACTTCATATGATAGTTTTTGCTTCATTTCTAAATTTTTATTTATTCATATTAAAATTACTTTTAAAGAACTACAAATAAAACTTTTACAAAGAAGATAAAAGAGCCTTAACTTTAAATATTTAAAACACTAAGGAAAAAAGTAAAAGGAGATAGTTGAAGATCAAAAGAATTTTCTCACTGGACTAGCAGAATCCATACTGGGAAAAAGGCTGTATTGCAGAAAATGTACTGATACAACGTGGTCCTCATGAAATTGCCACAACTTTCTTTGCAAAATTAAAACAAGACTGAAATTCATGTCGTTAAAGAAGACCATAAACAGTGAAAGCAAACATGTAGAAAGATTAATATGGTAGGTAACCCAATTTCTGATCTGTAACTGTGCTATAGGGAATAGTAATGAAAACAGTATAGTCTTGGTGAAAAACAGGCAGAAAGATAAAAGTGACCAATAACATAGCTAAAACTCTATAACTATAGAATCATCGATAAAACTGAGAAACACATATTGGAGAAAAAGATAATATCTTCAATTATATGGCAAATGGATGGATCTGGAGAGTATCATCCTGAGTGAGGTAATCCAAACACAAAAGAACCCACATGATATGCACTCACTGATAAGTGGATATTAGCCCAGAAACTTAGAATTCCCAAGAGACAATTTGCAAATCACATGAAACTCAAGAAGAAGGAGGACCAAGTGTGGATGCTTTGCCCCTTCTTAAAATTGGGAACAAAATACCCATAGAAGGAGTTACAGAGACAAAGTTTGGAGCTGAGACGAAAGGATGGACCACTCGGGGATCCATCCCATAATCAGCCACCAAATGCAGACACTATTGCATACACTAGCAAGATTTGCTGAAAGGACCCTGATATAGCTGTCTCTTGTAAGGCTATGCCAGTGCCTGGCAAACACAGAAGTGGATGCTCACAGTCAGCTATTGGATTAAACACAGTGCTCCCAATGGAGGAGCTAGAGAAAGTACCCAAGGAGCTGAAGGGGTCTGCAACCCTATAGGTGGAAAAACAATACGAACTAACAAGTACTCCCAGAGCTCCTGTCTCTAGCTGCATATGTAGCAAAAGATGGCCTAGTTGGCCATCATTGGGAAGAGAGGTCTCTTGGTCTTGCAAACTTTATATGCCCCAGTACAGGGGAACACCAGAGCCAAGAAGTGGGAGTGGGTGGGTAGGGGAGAAGGGTGGGGGGAGGGTATAGGGGACTTTCAGGAAAGCATTTAAAATGTAAATGAAGAAATTACCTAATAAAAACTGGAAAAAGTTAAAAAAAAAAAGGTAAAAAAAGAATTAAATAAAAAAAGAAGAAAAACCTATGTATACTCATAGAATAATGAAACTAGATTCCTATCTTGCATATTGAATAAAAAAAGTTCAAAATGGAGCCAAGTCCTTACTACAAGATCTGACACTGAAACTTTGAGGGAAATGTAGGTAAACCTCTTTGAGTTACTGTAATAGTCAATGGCTGTTTGGAAAGAGCCCAAAGAGCTCAAGTAATAATGCCAGTAGTTGGCAAACAGGGTTATCAATCCAAAAAAGTTCTGCAGAGCAAAGGAAGCAATTAGGGAATGAAAAGATAGTCTAATGAATGGGACAAAGTTGTTTCTAAGTCTACATTGTACACCCAAAATGATTCTACCAATGGATGAGCTAAGGAACTAAATAGGAACTCTTCAAAATACTAAATTGTACTGACTAGTAAAAACTTCCAAAAGTTTTAACATCAATATCTAGTATAAAAATAAAAATTGAAATGTCTTTGTAATTCCATTTCATCTCAGTCAGAATAACAATTTTAAAAGGACAATATTAATTAGGATAAAAGAGAGGCATATTGGAGAATTTTAAGAGAGAACTGGGAATGGGTAAATGATATAATTATATTTATGATAAAACAACACTTGCAATTTTAAAAACAAATAGGAAGAAGATCATAGAAGCTATTATGTATATTTTGAAGTATTATAGGAGTCACTTTTGGGTTATATTATATTAAATTCATGATGACTCTGATTTTTCAGTTATACTTCATTTAAGCTTGACCAGACAATTCTGTATTTCCTATATGACATAGCATCGATTTAAAAGTGCCTTTCAAAACATATGTTGAAATGTATTCACTATGGTGTTATTACTCAGATGAGGGAACTCAATCTGATGATTAGGACAAATAGTTCAGCCCAAATGAATGAAATATGCTGTTTACAAAAGGTGAAGTCTTGCCTCTTTCATAAATTGTCTTTTGTCTTTTTATTCTTCCTTCTTTGGCAGTTGTTAAACAGGAAATCACTGCATATCACTTACTTGTGTTTAAATATTTGAGGTTCAATATTCCAGAAGAATAAAACAATATATTTTAATAAATTATTATGTTTATAATATATTAGTACTGTACAAAATTTACTAATATTAAAAATACATGAAATATAGAAATGAAAAAAAGTGTGTGATTTCCCACTAAGATGGTTGCAAAGAAAAATACTATCTTCTATAAATATAGAACCTGTCAGCTGACCTGTCAGCTGACCTGTCAGCTCCCAGGGACTAAACCACCAACCACAAAGTACACCTGGAGGGACCCATGACTTCAGCTGCCTATGTAGCATCAACAGGAGGAGAGGATCTTGTTCCTGTGAAGGTTTGATGCCCCAATGTAGGGGAATGTGAGAGCAAAGAGAAAGGAATGAGTGGGTGGGTGGGGGAACATCCTCATAGAAGCAGGGGAGGAGGAATGGGATACAGGGTTTCTGGGGGAAATGGGGAAAGGGGATAATATTTGAAATGTAAATAAAGAAAATATCCAATAAAACAGTCAATAAATGTTAACTGATAAAGATCCTAGGATCAAATTTTAAATGTACACTTTTGTATGTTAAACATAAATATTTTTAATGTTTTTTCTTCATTATGAAAATTTTAGAGGTTAAATTGGCAACTTGAAAGGGTATGTTACAATGTATCATTGGTACTTACTCTACACAGAAAGGTAAAAGGACCAAAAAGGACACATTTCATCAAATTTTGACAACTTTAAACTATTGTCCTAAATTCCTTTACAGATACTCTCCTAGCATAATCCCAGATTTAGTGTCATATTGTCATTTTGATTTTCTCTGAATATAAATGCCCCCTATACATGAGTCACTGTTTTTAATGAAATTTATGTTAAAGAACTTCCTAAATTCAATCCTATGATGACAAGAGTTGAGTCTTGCTTGCAAGGCATACCCTTGTTTATGTATTACTCAGATCAAAACATTGTGTTACCACCATCTGTCTCCTTCCCAGTAATAGAGCTTGCTATTGCTTTAGTGTTTACTTCAAATTGCCTTTAATCTTGAGAATGTCCTGAGGATATTATACTTATACTTCTTATAGTATAAGAAGTATTAGGCTTTACTTCTCTCATTATTTCTTATTGTGTAAATCTTAATAAATTCCAACAGGCAGCTCCATAATTCTATATTTACAGAGTGATAGTTCATAGGTTCTTTAAATTTATGGCAGGAATACTAAAAGCAAATCTTTCACAATCCTCAGGATGCAAAGGAATAGTAAAGAAACAATCTTTCAAATCTGCCACAATTTTATAATATACTTTAGGAATGGCTACCAGAGATGGAAACCCATAGGCACCATGGTTTCATTAATACTTCTTAAATCCTGTAACAGTCTCCATTTACCAGAATTTTTTTCTTTATAACAAAGATGGGGGTATTCCAAGGAGACTGAGATTCTACTAAATGTCCCGCCTCTATTTGCTCCTGCACTAGGGAAGAGGCAGCCTCTATTTTCTCTTTAGGTAAAGACCACTGATCAACCCATACCGGAGTATCATTAAGCCACTGAATTTTATGATGCAGGCAAGATAGTGGCCTTTACTGAAAATACCCCAAACCTCTTGTGTTAGAGTGAGGTTTAGGACATTGAAAAGTGTTAATACCTTGTCTTTTCTTTCCTAGTCCATGACCAGGCAAAAATCCTTGTCTGAGCATCTGCTTAGTCACTGCCTCATTAGGACTGCACATTATAATGCTCATCTGAGACAAGAGATCTCTTCCCCATAGGGTAACAGGCAAATTTGACATAACATATGGCTGAATCTGTCCTAAATTGCTTTCCTCATCTCTCCAGGTTAGCAATTTAGAGCTTTGTTTTGGGTTATTGGCATAACCAATTCCTTTAAGGTGAGTAAGCATATCAGACAGAGGCCAAGTTAATGGCCAATCTTGTCCTCTAATAATGGTAACATCAGCTCCAGTATCTGTTAATCTTTCAAAGTCCTTTTCTCCAATTGTCAATTTAAGGTTAGGTCTCTGATTAGAAATAGATTGAACCAAATACACACCAGAGGAACCAAAGCCACCTTGTCCTCTCCCATTCTTAACAAATCTGGACGGTAGCAGATGCAAAGAAACTAAGACAAGTTGAGCAATTATTTGATTAGCAGGTACCATTACAACACCATGAAGGGAAGTAGCCATGATCTTAATTTGTCCCTTATAATCATTATCCATAACACCTGGATAAATCTGCAGGCCCTTTACAATAGAAATGCTTTGTCCTAGGAGAAATCACAGTTTCTGCAGGTAAAGGTCGAAAAACTCCGGTAGGCAGAGTTTGAACTCCCATTTTTGGGGTTAATACTGTGGGTTGGTGGAACAGAGATCCAATCCTGCACTTCCTGGGGTTTCCCTGACGAGTTCAAAACTGGATTTCTTTGGCTGGGCAGCAGCTTCATGGTGCCATAGGCTGCTGGCTGCGGGTAACCCAGGGTCTGGGGTGGCCCCTTTTCAAGTTTCCCAGCAATGGATGACCCTGAAGGTCTGTCTTAGACTTACATTCTCTAGCCCAGTGGCAGCCCTTTTTGCACTGAGGACATAATCCTGGAGCACGATCTGTTTGCCAACTCCCGGCACCCCTATTCTTAGGACAATTATTTTTAAAATGACCCAAACTTCCACACTTAAAGCATGCATTATTCCCTTGATTCCATGGGAGAGTAATTTGTATGGTGGTTCCTTGCAAAGCAGCAGCACATGCCAAATCTTGATTAAAGAATGGCCCAATCTCTGCATAAAGATGAATATATCCCTCTAAATTGGTTTGTTCTTTGTGCGGTCTAATAGCAGCACGACATGATGTGTTAGCATTCTCATAAGCCAATTGTGCAATGAGAGGGTTTCTTGTTTGTGAATGTCCAAGAATTGTATTAGCTGCTATCAATAACCTATCCACAAAATTCTGATAAATCTCATCAGGACCCTGCTGAATGCTGGTTAAACTTCCACCCAAATCCCTTTTTGCTGGTAACTGTTTCCAAGCAAGGCGAGCGGCCTGAGCAACCTGAGCTTAAACTCCAAAAGAAAACCGATCTGATTAGTCTCGCTTTCATATTGGCCTTCTCCTAAAAGCATATCCATATTCCAGTCTGGATTACCTGACTGAGCATTTAAAGATGCAGTTCTCTTACTGGCTTCTCGCCATTCAGAATTCCAAAGTAAGTAATCTCCTCCTGACAGAGTAGCCTTACATAGAGTCCTCCAGTCTTGCAGGGTTAAATGAGACTCCATGGCAATATCCAATAATGCCTGTGTAAAGGGAGCAGTGTGCCCATATTGTATAACATCTGTTTTTAACTCCCTTATCACCTTGAAATCCAAAGTCTGGTATTGTCTAATTCTATTATTTTGTTGGTCACATATCTCAACCATAGGGAAAGCCAGCACTTCAGAGGTGTCTTGGCCCTCCCCACGAGCCTGACTCACAGCCCTTTCTAGGGGAGAATGATACAACTCAGAAGAATTGTTCTTCCCAGTATCTGATACCTTCCTTAGCTCCCGAAGCTCATTAGTCGGTCTCTGCAATTTTATTTCAAATTCAAGTTTATTTAGTTGTCTTTCCATTTGAGTAGACTCTCCTATAGAGGAGGCCAAAGGTGGAGCTGGGGGTGGGGGGGTTGCAAGGGGGCCATTCTTCATCTTCAAAACATCTTGTGGCTCCTCTTTTTAAATGATCTTCCTTGTCTAATGTTAGCTCATCATCAGAATCTCTATATCTTTTTAATTTAAGGTTGAGAGAGCCCCTTTCTGAGAAGGTCCTCTCTGACAGGCACCCCTCTTGAGATTCGTCAAGCTCTGTATGGGTACTACCTGAAGCCTTCGAGGTTTCTCTTTCAATCACATCTTTTACAAATGCCCAGAGACAAAGGGTGAGATTATCTGCCTGGGAATTTCTCAAGGATTCTCCAACTCTCTCCCAGGTTCTCTTATTTAAAGTTTCTCCTTCTCTGAACCATGGGCAGCAAGAATCTATCTTATCTGAAAATTTTTCTAACAATTGTTCTACAAACCCTATTCCTCTCCCCTGAAGCAGCTCTTGAAGGCCATGGACCATCACCTGTTTTGAGTTTTCTAGTCCCAAATCCACAGACAACCCTAAGTGAAATCAGCTCTAGGTCAGCACTGTTCCAACATAGCCCGTATCCTATTGCACCCCTAGCAACACTTTAAAAATTGAACTTAAAAACAAAACAAAACAAAACAAAACAAACAAACAACAACAACAACAACAACAACAACAACAACAAAAACAGCACTGGTGTACTTATCTGTTGCTCCTGTGCCCAATATGATCCTTGTTCTTCCTTCTCATGGAGCTCCACATAAGACAGCAATACCTCAGGTTTACTTCACAGTTTCCAGGTCCCACATTCAGGCACCAAGCTGTTGGGGTACACCGCCCGCAGCCTACCCAAGAACCAAGTTCCCTGGGAGGCGAACTAGGGCTGAAAGAGACTAGATGGGAGAGAAAAAGATGCCAAGATGACTCCTTGTTCAAAGCATCTTAAACTTTACTTAGACTCTTTCTTGGTTATATGAGGGTAGGCCCCGCACCCAGCCAGTCTGTGCAAGCACCTGGATTCAGTCAGCAGACACCTGGATGCAGCCTGAAGTCCTGAGCACTGTGGATTGCCTCAACAGGAAGTAGGATCTGGGTGAGGCATGGTGACAGGTGGGTGAAGCACAGAAGCAGTTAGCACAAAAACAGGAAGGCAGCCTTAGCTGGAAAGCCATGCGGTAGGTGGCCTCAGCAGTGACAGGTCTGCTCTCAGCATGAAACAGGCTGGGGGAGGGGAGTACAATATGGAAATTTTCCAGCTTCTGACTATTATAAATAAGGCTGCTATGAACATAATGGAACATGTGTCCTTGTTAATGTTGGAGAATTTTGGGGGTATATGCCCAAGAGTGGTATAGTTGTGTCCTCAGGAAATAAAATGTCCAATTTTCTGAGGAACCACCAGACTGATTTCCTGGGTGGTTGAACAAGCTTACAATCCCACCAACAATGAAGGAGTGTTCCTCTTTCTCCACATCCTCGCCAGTATCTGCTGTCACCTGAGTTTTTGATCTTAGCTATTCTGACTGGTATGATGTGGAATCTCAAGGTTGCTTTGATTTGCACTTCCCTAATGACTAAGGATGTTGAACATATCTTTAGGTGTCTGTTGGCCATTCAATATTCCTCAGTTGAAAATTCTCTTTTTAACTCTGTAACCCATTTTTAATATAATTATTTAGTTTTCTTGACCTTCTTGAGTTTTTTGTATATATTGAATATTTGTACTCATTCAGATGTAGGATTGGTAAAGATCTTTTTCTCAGTATGTTGGTTGCCATTTGGTCCTGTTGACAGTGTCCTTTGCCTTAAAGAAGCTCTTCAATTTTATGAGGTCCCATTTTTTTGGATTCATGTTATTATAGAAAAAGCCATTGGAGTTCTGTTCAGGAAATTTCCCCTATGTTCATGAGTTTAAGGATCTTTCCCACTCCCTTTTCTATTAGATTCAGTGTATATAGTTTTATGTGGAGGTCTTTGATCCACTTGGACTAGAGCTTTGTACAAGGAGATAAGAATGGGTCAATTTGCATTTTTCTACATGCTGACCTCCAGTTGAACCAATACCATTTGATACAAATGCTATCATTTTTTTTTTTCCATTTGATGGTTTTATCTCCTTTGTCAAATATCAAGTGGCCATAGGTGGGTTTATTCCTTGGGTCTTCAATTATTTTCCACTGATGTTCATGACTGTCTCTGTACCAAAACCATACAGTTTCATTATATACTGAAAAACATTTGATAAAATTCAACATCCTTTCATGTTAAAAGTCTTGGAAGGATCTGGAATTCAAGACCCATACCTAGACATAGTAAAAGCAATATAGAGCAAATCAGTAACCAACATAAAACTAAATGGAGAGAAACTTGAAAGAATCCCACTAAAAACAGGTACTAGACAAAGCTGCCCACTCTCTCCCTACCTATTCAATATAGTACTTTAGGTTCTAGCTAGAATAAACAAACAACAAAAGGTGTTTAAAGGGATTCAAATTGAAAAGGAAGAAGACAAAAATATCACATATCAGATGATATGATAGTATAACTAAGTGACCCCAATAAATTCCACCAAAGAACACCTAAACCTGATAAACAACTTCAGAAAAGTGGAAGGATATAAAATTAACTCAAACAAATCAGCAGCCTTACTCTACTCAAAGATAAACAGGCTGAGAAAGAAATGAGAGAAATGACATTCTTCACAATAATTCCAAATAACATAAAATACCTTGGTGTGACTCTGACAAAGCAAGTGAAAGATCTGTGTGACAAAAACTTCAAGTCTCTGAAGAACGAAATAAAAGAAAACCTCAGTAGATTAGAAGATCTCCCATGCTCATGGATTGTCAGAATTAGTATAGTAAAAATGACCATCTTGCCAAAAACAATCTACAGATTCAGTGCAATCCCCATCAAAATTTCAACTCAATTCTTCATAGAGTTAGAAAGAGCAATTTGCAAATTCATTTGGAATAATAATAATAATAATAATAATAATAATAATAATAATAATAATAATGAAAACAAAACCCAAGATAGTGAAAACTATTCTCAACAATAAAAGAACTTCTGTAAAAATTACTATCCATGAACACCAGCTGTGTTACAGAGCAATAGGGACATATACTAACTATTAACCAATCCTTTTATACATTAGTTTAATACCTAACCATTGTGCAAAGCCGTTTTCCTGTTCTTAATTTTTAACCAATTCTGAGCCAAAGTTTTCCTACTGCAATTTTCCAGAGCTGGGAATTGACTGAGCCAGTGTGGCTTAGGAATTCTGGACCTTAATCAGTTCTGTAGTGTTGTCATGGTGATAATAACCTTAGAATATCATTAAAGTATACTTACTGTGTTTTCATCAAGGTATTAGATTTTTTTTTTCATTTAAAGTAATGTCTTAGAATTTTGCCCTTTAAAACACTTTGAGCAGAAGACAGATACTTGGGATATAGTATAAGAAAATATGATTCTGTGAAGAGATACAATAGTAAATTATTTCACAAATAATAAGCAAAATATGTTTCTGAAATCTTCAGATAAAAAATTAAAAAAAGGTGTACTGTCATTGTGCTGATCATTTAATGTGATAACAGACTCTATTCACATGAAATGAAGATGTATACAATTACATGTTCTGCCAATTTTCTTAAATAATCACTGTTATCAAACATGTACATTTTTATCCTGGAAACTGTTTTTAATATTACCGATGTAAATTGTGTGTATAATGCATATATGTATGAATCATCATAAAACTTCCTATTTAGTGGAACCTATCATATAATAAAATATATGGTGAGACCAAAATTAAATCCAAATGAGTGTATCTTTATATGCTTATGAGTCACGTGTGTATGTTTGTCATATTTATTCTAATATATATATATATATATATATATATATATATATATATATATATACACAGATATAAAAGCCTGTTTTCTTATGACATATCAATATCATAATTCAAACAAAGTAACACTAGTTCCCTTCTCTGTATACTCACGACATTAAGCCAATAACTTATTTCATCAGTAACAGTGTAGAGATCTTACAGCTAGCTATGAATCTGTTGTGGTATATTCATTTGGATTACTTCAGAATTAAATTGTCTTTGTTGATCTAAGACCTCAGAAAAATGCAAGAGTATATGTATTTAAAAAAATAAATGTATAAAAGCAATAAAAATTAATAAATTTACTCTTATATAATTTAAAGAAGCTAAATGTATATACTACATTTTTATAAAAATTAATAAATATCTCAAAAACATAAAGAAAGGAACAAATCATAATAATGAAAAAAGAACTGGAATAACTTTGCATTTCTAAAATTTTAATAAAGGGTCCATTTATAAATATAAAATGATAGAATTTGTTTGTAACCCAAATAATAAACCAAGTCTATAAATGTATCAGTCTAACATAAGTTATTAAACAATGAAAATAAGGACATCTTCTTAGTGAAAGAATTGAAATAATTGCATAGCTAGGTTGATTAATTAAAAACTTATAATAATTTCAGAGAGTACTGCAAGCAAGGGTCATTGAAGAAAGTTGAAATCAGTGATGTTTTTAAACAATGAAAATAAATAATTCTTCTCAGTGAAAGAATTAAAACAATTACATAACCAGGTTGATTAATTAAAAACTCACTATCATCTCATAATATTGCAAACAAGAGTCATTGAAGAAAGTGAAAAAGCATTGAAAGTTAAGAATATTGTACTAATGGGTGCACTGTAGCTGTCTTCAGACACACCACAGGAGGGCACCAAATCCCATTACAGATGGCTAGGAGTCACCATGCTGTTGCTGGGTATTGAACTCAGGACATTTGGAAGAGCAATTGGTGCTGTTAACCACTGAGCCAACTCTCTAGTCACGGAAAGTTAAGACTATTAAATATATATTCCTACAATAGATGAAGTAATTTATTCTCAGATATTTTAATGTAAAAATATTATCTTTTTGGAAATTAGATATTAAAATATAATTGTATCTTTATGTAGATAAATTTTGCATAATAACTTAATTCAGTTACTTTTATCATCATTAGTAAATATTAAGCTATTGCTATAGTCTATATCAGAATACCACAGATATTTGGCAATATACTGTGAAAAAAGTTTCAATATCATCACAAGACTATATCAGACAAACTGAAAGTAGGGGCTGCTCTACAGCACAGCTTCTCAAAGAGTAGACTGAGATCCCATAATTAGTCATGGCACTGAATGCCATGCTCATCAAAAATAAACCTAGGACAAACAAAGGAACAACAACTAAAGGAAGTGAAGGGCTTCTGACAATACAATGAGATCATTCACTCAAAATCAACAGTAAAACTTCATAATGTATCTCCATACCAATCATGTTTCATCTACTGAGTGCCAGTAGCCTTGGGTATGAACATACAGATTGTGAATTTTAGACTCTATATATCATCCCACAATACTACACCACTGAGAACTGCATGAGACGCTCGGGTCATAGCTGTCAATAATGGATGGATTGTAGTGTTTTAACTCTCCATGCTATAACTTCTACTCTTTTAGAATTATGATGATTCAGTTATCATATATAAGACTTCCAGTGTTTCCTTACATTCTTCAGCATGTATCAAATTAGCATATGCTTGGACTGTATTGCAAAAGAGTAATTTTATAAATTGTTACTTAAATTGCCTATGTGTTTCATAAAGCACTATTTGATGAATTTTAGCTTGGGATTAGGCCAGAATATCCAACACTATGTGAACTGTTCCTAGACATATGTCTGCCCTGCTAGAGGACCTTTCTTAGCACTGAAATATAAAATAAACTAGTTAACTCAAAGTATCTTTGAAGGGGCTCTATCTACATCATGCAGCATAAATATTCACCAATTGAATAAGCATATGAATAAGCATAAGAAATAAGCATATGAATCCCAGGAGAATGAAAAATTGCTTTCAACTTTCATTACAACACTTTAGTTAAGTGATAGCTCAATTGTTATGATAGACTTTAACTGTGAACCAAAGTAAACTATTTCTCCCATAAGTGTTTATTTGCCAGGGTATTTATCACAACAACAGAAAGAGCGAGTCATGCAATAAAACATGTGTCATATTGTATACAAGGGAAACGAGATGATTTACAAGTGGCATTAGGATTCATTGCTGATGCATGTGAATTTTTCTATTGTGATATTGAATCAGGTTTTCTGAGGGAGCAGCTCTGTAAGTTGTGATACATTGACAACACTTCAATGGAGTGCCAAACATACAAGAATATTTGGGCACTGCTCATGGAGAAAAAAAGGACACAAAGTTGAATAGGAAGAGAAGAAGTGTGGTTCTAGGAAGAGTTGAGAGTGGGATGACAATAAGATTAGAACACAGTGCTCCTTAGATATTGTTAGATATTTCAGTTTAGCATTTCTAATTGTCTAGTTCAAATGATTCAGAGCCATAAAGAGTATTACCATCTCTTCCTGTTGGTCTCTGTTTCTTTAAAGCTAGAAGCCTAATAATGCTGCAATATCAATGTAACCTAAAATTCAATTTGGGGGGATTCTAGATTCACAGATATTCTTAGTTTTTTCTTTATCAATTCACTTATCCTCTGTTCTTGACTCATAATGTTTCCTCCACACCCAGCACAAAACAGGGTCCATCAGCTCATAAGAAATATATAACTATTTCCCAGCATTACATGAAATCAAGTCAGTCTGACTTGTTACAATTTTTTAATCAAATTCCAGATGATACATTAGGAAGCTCTCAATTAAATTAATGGAGTAAGTTCAATCCCTTTACACTATTATTCAATGTCACTAATAGTTATACATTTCTAAGCAAATTCTGATTGATGTGGATGAAAAAAATATCTCAATTTAAACTTAAAAATGCTAGACAAGGCATTGGAGTTCATGGCCAGGTTTTGGTTAGTATACAAAAATGATAAATTAATAGAGCATTGTAAAACCAGAAAAATGTGCTTTTATCAAAACTATACCTTAGCTGTGAGTAAGCCCAACCTTTATGTGTCCCTACCTAGCTTTTTTCAAGCTGCAAATAAATCTATTTTGGATAATAATAATATTGTATATATTATCAAATGAACTCATTATTTATATATATATATATATATATATATATATATATATATATATATATATATACATACATATATATACACAAATATATATATACATATATATACACAAATATATATATATACATATATACATGTATATATGTGTATATGCTTATTTATATCACCATTTCTTGAGTGATATTTGTTTGTTTTATATAATATTTTGTGCAAATACATGCAATGTGTTCTAATCTTATTGTCATCCCACTCTCAACTCTTCCTAGAACCACACTTCTTCTCTTCCTATTCAACTTTGTGTCCTTTTTTCTCCATGAACAGTGCCCAAATATTCTTGTATGTTTGGCACTCCATTGAAGTGTTGCCAATGTATCACAACTTACACTCTTAAAGACAACTGACCTTTTCCCTCTCAGGAGACAAAAAAAACTTAGAACCCCTCTACCAGAGAGCAACATCCTGCATAGTTCTGCTCTCCATGCATGGATTTAATCTGATTTGGACTTTCATAGATCTGATGCAGGATGTCATAATCACTGTAGGTTTATACATTCAGCTACCTCCTGGATTTAGCAAGAAAGCTTTGTTTCTTTATCTTCACCCACTGCCTCTGGCTCATACAGTCTTTAAAACCCCTCATTTTTTTCTTTAAAAAACACTTGGGAGGCAGAGGCAGGCAGATTTCTGAGTTCGAGGTCAGCCTGGTCTACAGAGTGAGTTCCAGGATAGCCAGGGCTACTCAGAGAAACCCTGTCTTGAAAAACAAAACAAAAACAAAAACAAAACAAACAAACAAAAAATAATAATAATAGTATAAAATAAAAAAGGTCTTAAGTACTTTCCACTTTATACTTTAAAGTGTTTTTCCTCTAAATTTTTCATATATTTATACCAAGCATCTTAATCATATGCAAAACCCTACTTGTAAGGATGTACTGGGATGGGGCCCCTTCACAGTACATCCTTACAACTTCAAACATTTTTTCTTGTACTACCTGTTGAGTGTTAAGAGACCCTGATGAGACCCCTTTCTAAGCACTGGAAGGGGAAATATGTTAAATCCAATTTTTTATTTATAATTTTATATATGCAAGTAATATACTTTTATTCTTCTGTATCTACTGACTCACAGCTCTCAGCTATGTATTTTGATAATCTTCCTGCCATAAATTTCCCTTTTTCATATGCATGTATTTCTATTTTGATTCTTGATCTGTTCAGTTTCCTGCATAACTGTGGGATGGCAAAGCTCCTCAGCAGATAAACTGAGAAAAATGACTGTTCATATGACTGAATTGGTTAATAGCCAATGAGTATATGGAGAGTTATGTCTCCATTTAAGGTCCTTCATTAGCTTTGAACAAACCCAAACCTGTTCAGGCCCTGTGTAGGCAATCAAAGTTACTTGGAGGTTATTGCTGAAGTATTTGCCATAAATAGAAGTCAAAAATTCACATCTCATCTCCTTATCATGTAGTTCTTAAGTGATGTCTGACATATCAATAGTGATGTTCCTTGAGACTTAGGAGGGGTGGTATAAAGGTCTTATCTATGGCTACACTTTCAATGTTCACTTATTTTAAACATAGGCCAAATGAGAGTCTCTTCAAAGAGAAGCTTATCTGAAAAGCAATGAGAGTAGCATATATCTGTGGGTGTAAACAGGAATATTTAGAAGTCAGCTTGTTGACATGCTCCATTCCCAATAATCCTCTGTCACCAATTTTTGGCTGTACTTCTTCAAGTAAGGCATTCCAACACATTAGCTCATTTAAAACTTCTGGTTTCTACAAAAATTCATAGTTAAAATCACAAATTTAAGTATTCAAGTCTAGGAATGCATATAAGAAAGAACACATAATATTTTTCTTTCTGATCCTGAATTAGCTCACTCCGTGAAATTTTGGTTTTCATTCCTGTCAACTTGCATATGAATTTCATTTGCATAGCCAGAAAAAAGGGATTGTGTATTTGTGCCATTCTTTTTGTTTTGTTTTGTTTTTTTGTTTTTTTGTTTTTGTTTTTTGTTTTGTTTTGTTTTGTTTTCCGAAACAGGGTTTCTCTGTATAGCCCTGGATGTCCTGGAACTCAATTTGTAGACCAGGCTGGTCTCAAACTCAGAAGTCCACCTGCCTCTGCCTCCCAAGTGCTGGGATGAAAGGCATGCGACCCATGCCCAGCTTATATTTGTGCCATTCTTATAACATTCATCAATCAGTTCTTGGGGTATCAAGCATGGGCATGAATTTTGTGTCATTTCTCAAAGACACAATCTCACAAAACTCCCTGTTCCTCTGGTTAACAGTCTTTCCACTCACTCCTCCACAATGCTCATGGAGTCTTAGGAAAAGAATTATTCTATATATGTATTAATAAGAACTAGCCTCCACATGATCCATTCAGCTTTGCATTGTGAAGTGACTATTTCTGAAGGCAACATAAACTTGTGACACAAACTTTGAATAAATTCACCCGGAAGTAACCTACAACCTTCTATTCTAAAGTATAACTTTCATAGTACCAGAAAGTTCTGCATAAGCTGCCAATAGAGGTAAGCAATGAATATTCCTACATTACTGTGAAATCAATGTAGTATAATAATAACCAGCATGAAACCTTCCCTAAAAATGCAATAGATGTACTCACAATATGACAATAAATAATAGGACTAAGTGGGCTTAAGACTTACTCATTAGGAACAAAATCTTGTTGGCATATGCAATAGTGTCTGGGTTCGTGGCTGATTGTGGGATGGATCCCCAGGTGTGGTAGTCTCTGGATGGTCCATCCTTTCATCTTAGCTCCAAACTTTGTCTCTGTAAATCCTTCCATGGGTGTTTTATTCTCTATTCTAAGGAGAAATGAAGTATTCACACTTTGGTCTTCATTCTTCTTGATTTTCTTGTGTTTTGCAAATTGTATCTTACGTATTCTAAGTTTCTGGGCTAATATCCACTTATCAGTGAGTGCATATCAAGTGACTTCTTTTGTGATTGGGTTACCTCACTAAGGATGATATCCTCCAGATCCATCCATTTGCCCAAGAATTTCATAAGTTCATTGTTTTCCTGGGCATATACCTAGACGATGTTCCAACTGGTAATAAGGACACATGCTCCACTATGTTCATAGCAGCCTTATTTATAATAGCCAGAAGCTTGAAAGAACCCAGATGTCCCTCAATAGAGGAATGGATACAGAAAATGTGGTACATTTACACAATGGAGTACTACTCAGCTATTAAAAACAACAAATCAGTCTTAAATGTAGGCACCATATATCCAGCAGTTGATAGCCAATACAGATTAGCTAAAAAGAATCTTTAGAAATCCTTAATAAAACAGCATAATCATCACACAAACACATACCAAACACACACACACACACACACACACACACACACACACACAAACACATGCTTTATTTATTTACAGTTACTTAATGGACATATTATAGTTTTGTGTTATATTGTGGCATGTGGCATGTGGTGTGTGTGTGTGTGTGTGTGTGTGTGTGTGTGTGTTTATGTGTATATATGTGTTTCTCAATGGCTATGTGTGTTTCTCATGATCTCCTACCTTGACTCTTTCTTATTTGTTTGTTTTCACATATGAGAATTTGTTTGTTTTTTATTTATTATATATTATTAAGATTCATATTTGTTTTCTAATGCATGTGTATTTAGGTGGGAGGGAAGGTAGGATGAACTGGGCAGATTAGGGGGAAGGAGAATTCTGAACAGAATATATCATATGAAATAATTTACTTTGAATAAAAGAAAAAAATAAATGAAATCTTAAGAGATCAAAGAAATAAATATTTTAAAAGAAAAGCAAATGGGACCTCATAATGTTGCAAATCTTCTGTAAGGAAAAAGATACTGTCAATAAGACAAAAAGGCCACCAACAGATTGGGAAAGGATCTTTACCAATCCTAAATCAGATAGGGGACTAATATCCAATATAGATAGATAGATAGATAGATAGATAGATAGATAGATAGATAGATAGATAGATAGATGGATGGATGGATGGATGGATGGATGGATGGATGGATGGATGGATGGATGGATGGATAGATAGATAGATAGATAGATAGATAGATAGATAGATAGATAGATATAGATATCTCAAGATGGTAGACACTAGAAAATCAAATAACCCCATTAAAAATGGTGCACAGAACTAAAAAAAGAATTCTCAACTGAGGAATACTGAATAGCTGAGAAGCACCTGAAAAAATGTTCAACATCCTTAATCATCAGGGAAATGAAAATCAAAACATCCCTGATATTCCACCTCACACCAGTCAGAATGGCTAAGATAAAAAATTCAGGTGAAAGCAGATGCTGGTGTAGATGGGGAGAAAGAGGAACACTCCTCCATTGTTGGTGGGATTGCAAGCTTGTACAACCACTTTGGAAATCAGTCTGGTGGTTCCTCAGAAAATTGGACATAGTACTACCAGAAGATCCTGCAATACCTCTACTGGGCATATATCCAGAAGATATTCCAACTGGTAATAAGGACACATGTTCCACTATGTTCATAGCAGCCTTATTTATAATAGCCAGAAGCTGGAAAGAACCCAGGTATCCCTCAACAGAGGAATGGATACAGAAAATGTGGTACATTTACACAATGGAATACTACACAGCTATTAAAAACAATGAACTTATGAAATTCCTTGGCAAATGGATGGATCTGGAGGGTATCATCCTGAGTGAGGAAAGAACTCACAAAAGATGTACTCATTAATAAGTGGATATTAGCCCAGAATCCTAGATTACCCAAGATACAATTTGCTAAACACATGAAACTCAAGAAGAATGAAGACCAAAGTGTGGACACTTCACTCTTTCTTAGAATTAGGAACAAAGCACACAGTGAAGGAGTTACAGAGATAAAGTGTGGAGCTGAGACAAAAGGATGGACCAACCAGTGACTGCTGCAGCTGGGGATCCATCCCATAATCAGTCACCAAACATAGACACTATTGCATATGCCAGCAAGATAGTGCTGAAAGGGCCCTGATATAGCTGTCTCGTGTGAGGATATGCCAGTGCCTGGCAAACACAGAAGTGGATACTCACAGCCAGTTATTAGATGGAACACAGGGTTCCCAATGGAGGAGCTAGAGAAAGTACCCAAGGAGCTGAAGGGGTCTGCAACCCTATAAGTGGAAGAACAATATGAACTAACCAGTATCCCCAGAGCCCATGTCTCTAGCTGCATATGTAGCAGAAAATGGCCTAGTTGGCCATCATTGGGAAGAGAGGCCCCTTGGTCATGCAAACTTTATATGCCCCAGTACAGGGGAATACCATGGCCAAGATGTGGGAGTGGGTGGGTTGGAGAGCAGGGGGGAATGGCGGAGGTTATAGGGGACTCTCAGGAGAGCATTTAAAATGTAAATGAAGAAAATATCTAATAAAATTGGAAAAAATAAAAGGAATACAAACATAAATCTGGAGACAGTCTACATGATTTGATAAATCAAAGACTTTGAAATAAAACACTAGTAGCCAAAGCAAAAAAGGACAGGAATTGATAAAAATTAGAACTTTATGAAATTAAAAATGTTTCATTATAGCAAAATAAATATACAATCAACAATAGCTAAATATATAATAAGCATTAGTAGACAAAGGATAAAGTAGGGAACAACTTTGCTAACTGTACAATTAACAGATTAATAACTATAATAACAACAATATGAACTAACCAGTACCCCCAGAGCTCATGTCTCTAGCTGCATATGTTGCAGAAGATGGCCTAGTTGGCCATCATTGGGAAGAGAGACCCCTTGGTCTTGCAAGCTTTATATGTCCCAGTACAGGGGAATGCCAGGGCCAAAAAGTGGGAGTGAGTAGGTAAGGGAGTAGGGCAGGGGGACAATATAGGTACTTTCAGGATAGTATTTGAAATGTAAAGGAAGAAAATATCTAATATATATATATATATACATATACATATACATGCATATATATACATATATGCATATATTAGGTATTTTTAATATTGTATATATTCTTATGTATATATATATATATATATATATATATATATATATATATATATATACACATATATATAATATATATTTTCATAATAAGGAGTAAGGGAGTAAGACAGGGGGACGGTATAGGGTACTTTTGGGATAGTATTTGAAATGTAAATGAAGAAAATATCTAATATATATATTTATAAAGAGTTATTTTTTCCCAATGAGACTCCCTAGCAGAAAACAAATTTCTCATTTGTATATTTCTGTCAATTTAAGTAGCTTTGGGGTTATAGGAGGGGACATGTGTCTCCATCTCCTCTCAGCTCTAGGATCTCATTTGCTGCAGTTCCTGAACATGTTGCCACAGTCTCTGAGAGTTTATGTGTGTGTCCCCTATGTTGTATCTAGAATATGACCTTGGAGTCCTGTATCTTCTCTGCCCCACAGTCTTTGTTTCTTTTCCACACAATCAGTTTTCTCAGAGCCCTTAAGTTTGGGGGTTTGATGGAGGGATCTCTTTTAGAGTTGACTATTCCAAGGACTCTGACTCTCTACATATTGTCTGGCTGTTCGTTTCTGTGTTCATTCTTGTCTGCTGCAGGAGGAAACTTCTCTATTGATGTCTGAAAAAGACAATAATCTATTAATATAGTAGAATATCATAGGGGTAATTTTATTGATTTATTCTTTAAGCACAACAGTAATGTTTAGTTTTCCTCATGGTCCATATGCTCCATATTTCCTTATGGTCTATATCTTAGGTTCTTGGGCAGCCATGCTGTTTTAGATATTGCTTCCATTTCATGAGGTGAGCATTAGCACAAATCAGATAATGGTTGGTTATATCAACAAGCTTTTTGCCACTACTCAATAGCATGTCTTAAAGGCTGGTCAGACTTAGAAATTGATAAGAAATTTGATTTTGGTTTAGATGATTAGTTATTTTGTCTAATGGTTAGACTCCCATAATAAAGCAAGGATATGGCCTGTACTGGCTGGTTTTATGTGTCAACTTGACACAGGCTAGGGTTATCACAGAGAAAGGAGCTTCAGTTGGGGAAGTGCCTCCATGAGATCTAGCTGTGAGCTATTAGTGATCAAGGGGGAAAGGCCCCTTGTGGGCGGGACCATCTCTGGGCTGGCAGTCTTGGGTTCTATAAGAGAGCAGGCTGAGCAAGCCAGCGGAGGCAAACCAGTAAAGAACATCCCTCCATGGCCTCTGCATTAGCTCCTGCTTCCTGACCTGCTTGAGTTCCAGTCCTGACTTCCTTGGTGATGAACAGCAATGTGGAAGTGTAAGCTGAATAAACCCTTTCCTCCCCAACTTGCTTCTTGGTCATGATGTTTGTGCAGGAATAGAAACCCTGACTAAGACATTGCCTTTTCTGGACTTTTCATTGTTCTATAGATTCTGAACATCTCTCACCTATTTACATTTCAACTTCCAGTCTTCCACTAAATCCCACAATTGATTTCATGTTTTTTTTTTTAAATGGATGACATCTAGAAGTACAAAAATTAGAACAAGCTCCCAGCAAAAGCTTTTCATTCACACGTTTGCCCATGCTTTATGAAATTAGTCACATTGGAAAATATATGAAAAAAATTATTCTGATTCTATCCTTTCTTTTTATATTTCTAAAAAATAACAGGATAAAATATTTTAAGCTAAAGTGTAAAACAGTGTCTATTCAAGAACAAATAGTGTCATTGAATATACATTTCAAATGAGAAATAACTTTGAACTGAGAGAACACCTGAAATAAGTTTTGAACACAAGTGACAATATGAAGTATTTCCTCACTGGAGATTATGTGTTTGTCCCTAGAACCATGATGGTTGAATTGTGTCAGGGCCTTAGTGCTGTCTCTCACTGAACTTATTACTAGAATGATTCTTTCTTCAAAAGAGTGATGATTTTGAGCAGATACCTGTTCATCTTAAGGGCAACAATAATGGATAAATGGAATTATTTCCAACAAGCCTAGTTTAGTGATCCAGTGATTTTAATTATGCTTATTGACAGCAGTTTGAGCCAATTATAAGTGGTTATACCACTGAAAATTACAATTCAAAAAGTTTTTAATGGGGACCACATTCCAACAAGCTTAGAGAAAAATCCAGTTTTTAAAAAGTCAGATGCCCACTCTCACTTCCTGGCCCTGGCATTCCCCTGTACTGGGGCAGTGGGTGAGTTGGGGAGCAGGGGCAGGGTGAGGATATAGAGTGCTTTGGGGATAGTATTTGAATGTAAATGAAGAAAATATCGAATAAAAAAATGCCTTAACAATTCTACAAATCTAGGAGATTCTAAATGTCCAGTCTACACTTGCATGGTGGACTGTTATTGTGTCAGTCTTATGCAAATTGTTTGTAGATATACTGAAACAATGGTTGTGTTATTCCAAGAGGAGTAGAAGAGTTTGCTTCAAAATGAGACTTGGTGGCAGATATATTATAAATTTGTTTTTACAAATCTAAAGGGGTATGTGTGTGTGTTTGTGTGATTTTCCTATTTAAAATTTTAAGCCTTCAACTCTTTCTCTTAATTTTCTACACATTTCTTGAAATATCTATAGGTAGTACTGTACTCAATTTCAGTGACTCAAAGGGCTTCTGATTTTTTAATGTTATTCAAGCCTGTAGAAATATATCAATTTTTACCAGCCTCCACAGTGTTCATCATCTCTTGACTCCTTATGACAAGCCTAGTCCTTAATTTCAAAGTACATATTGCTCTGAATGGAAACCACAGAACACTCATTTATGGATGAATCTCCCATTATGTTCACTTAAACCTAAATACCTACATTCCTGTTCAAGGGTAGTATGAGAATATCTGTTAGAGCTTCTCTTTCCCAACCAGAACTGAGACACTTATACAAACATGAAAAAATGCTATGATAGCAATTATTCTGGTATATGCTGATACAACAGCATGAAGTAAAGGAAAGTCAGGATCCCAGACCTCCCATGGATCTGCTAATGGGGCTCCCAGGGGAGAGAACTTGGTATCATTGATGTACATAAGGGAAACATCAATTGAACTCTCTACAGAATTGTAGTAAAATAAAATTAATCTGGTTTTTTATTGGTTAAGCTATGTTTCAAAATGTTTATTTCACCTTCAATATAAAAGCACATTTTTGCTATTAATATGGTTAGAAGCATGTAAAATGTGTAATATTTATGTGTAATATTAACTCCACAAGAGTTTCCTTCACACTGAGGAAATTACATAAAACAAGATTTTAATAATGATATGTTTTCTTTTCACTCATCTAACCTACATCTATGAGTGGACAACTCTGCCTTCATATGTCAAACAATTATCTAGCTTCAAAATAGTTCTTTAAGAATTGATGATATATTCCACACATAAGCATTCCTTTCTATTATTGCTCTATATTCTATTATTGCTCTTTCTATTATTGCTTCCATTACCTATTTTCATGATATAGCTATAGCCTATAGGTTAACCCTTTACACAAAATTTGTGAGCTCAGCAAAATTGGAAGGTTGAGGTAAATGTTCTTCATAGTACTCTTTAGGACATCCTAAATAGTCAATCTAAAGAAACTAAAAGAAACTCTGATATATAAAGTAATGTTACAAAGTGAGTACTTCAAATTTTTACCCTTAATAAACTGTACATGTCAGCACCATAAATAACTTCTATGTCGTTGTGTAAATCAGATTTGCTTCCAACTCAAATTAGTTCTTCCGTCTCAGCCTCCCAAATACTAGGACCACAGGAATGAGCCAGTAAACTCAGCATGCCTTTTACTGTGTAAGAATTTTCTCTGCTGCTGTAGGCACACTGTCATAATTGAAGCAGAATGAAATGCTATGAAAAAAGGAATGGTCAGCTTCAGCCTTCAGATTTTAGTTCATAGGAGTTGGTGTTGAGATGTGCCTCCATGACCTATCAATTGCAAGGTTGTGACAGATGTGGGCCAACAGTTCTCACGCCCAGGAGACCCCCTGTTACTTCTTAATTCAGATTACTTCCTTTCTTTGACTTTTTTACTAAAACTTCTATTTATTCACTCCTTAGTATCAAATCAAAACAAGAAGTCTAGTAGAATCATTGAATCAGCACACAGTAGAATCATTGAATCAGCACACAGTAGAATCATTGAATCAGCACACAGTAGAATCATGCTAGCACACACACACACACACACACTCACACACACACACACACACACACACACACACACACACACACACACAAACACATCGGATGTTTAGAATTGTTTTTTGTTTGTTTGTTTCTTGTTTTAAATTATTCAATATCTTAGGAATTGAGTCTTCCATGTTAATAATTTGAGAGTTCATATAGTCACAGATAGAAATAATATCAATCTATTACTTTTTAAATAGGCACCACAATGGGTCATCTAAAACTTTCTAAATCAGGACAGTTTCAGTATCAATTACCTCATCACAGATCTTCTTTAAGGCTATTTCTTGTGCTTTAATAGGGGAAGTATTCTCATATTTTATTCTGTTATAGAAAAAATAGTGCAATTGTAAAATATTGTTTTGATTTTTTTTTTTCAGAATGAAACCTAGGTGTTGGCTTTTCTGCTTTTTATCATAAGAGGTGCTGAAATGTAATTATATCAGAGAATCCATGGCAAAGGCAGGAGTAATGCTTATTTTCTAAGTGAAGATTTATACATTATAATGTGTGGAAACTTATTTAACTTAGTAAGAAAAATAATATAAGATTTCCAGAACTGCTCTATCATGACAGGTAGTTTCTTAGGCAAAAATGGGTGGAAGCTTCCGAGTGGAAGCTTCAAAACTTTTAAACTGAACAAATAGGAAAAGCAGAGGAAAGCACATTCTTCCTTCAGGAAGGTAGTGAGTCTACAGTCCGTTTCCAAGGTGCAAAAATACCACTAACACCCAAACTTTAAAAAAGTTAGTATCAATAAAATCCAAATCTCAACATACTCACTACTCAGATTTATTCTCAAATCTTTATTATTAAATCGATTTTTTAATAGTCTACTCACTTTCCATTTTATTTTACATAACTCTCCAAAATATTTAACACTATTTCTTTCATTACAGATTTCTAAAGATTTAGATACTTATACTGCAAAGAATATGAATACTTGCTGAATTAGTCCTCCTCCATTTTATTCTGTCCTTACTCTCTCCTTTTGTCTTTTGACATCCCCTGTTTTCATCCAACCCTTCCTTCTTTTTCATATATATAGTTTTGAAATTCACCTTGTATATCAAGTTAGACTTGAATTTACAGTTATCCTCTTGCCCTTGCTCCATTTTCTTCCTCTAGAGTACCTGCCTGCATTACAGGTTTGTACTAGCAAACCTTGTTATACGAAGCATATTTTAGACAGGATAAAGATCTTCTTAGCCTCTATTCACAAGCATTCTATTATATTTTGCATTATGACTCACTCAAAGCAAATTTCTCCCCTACCAATCTATTTATATTTATAATGTGATATTAAATTTAAATGCATGTTTCACAAATAAAATTTTAGTTGACCTGCAAAAAATACTATTAAAAAGTTTCACAGTCTTTCACAGCATTTAGAGAAGGTGGTACCTATGATGATTTCCTCTCTAGTCCTACTTAAACAATGTACTTAAGAAGTAGGTCTGTGTATCTCACACCATCTCAAAAGGCCAACAGCTCCTGATGGTCTCCATGCAAAAGACATGAACTGTAGGTTAGGAATTTGCAATTGGTGCTGCATCTAACCTTTCCATTGAGTCAAACTTCCCATCTTCATCTCTAAGGTCTATACATGTGAATTTCTTCTCCATGTACAAGCCTGATTTCCACCTTACCATATCTAGTTTGTGTCTCAATTCCACTGTCCAAGCCCAGCCTTGGCACCTGGCTAGCCCTACAACCAGTCTCGAGGTTTCCTTTATAACATCCACTATAAGGAACATAACCATGTCTCTTGTGCAGGATGTACAGTCTTTTGAAATCTTTCATTAGCTTCTTGGACTCCCTTAAACTCCTATTCCTTTATAGATATTTTTCAATACTTACTGTTGTCAGTAGCTGGCTTTATGGAACTCCAAGTTTCAAAGAGGCAAATTTCTGTCATACCAGTTTTAAATTTCCATTTCTCTACATAATGCTCTTTGTTTTGTCTACCATGCACTGCTAAATGTTTTTAATTATTGAACATAATTATACATGAAGAACTGTATTAGAACAGCATGCATTAAGCACATATTTTGATGAAAGGAGCTGAGTATTTCATATGCATAGATTGATTGAATTGTTTAAATCCTTGCACTTAAAAATAATTATACACTTTGAAATTTCATATCTAAGTAATGTCTTTTTAGAATTGATGATGGCAGACTGAATAAAGCTGCCAAGTAAATGTAGAAAATATATTTTCCTTTTCACTGAATAAACTATTATTATTTCTCCTTATCTATGCAAGACACCTGGCAATAAAAAAAAGGTGTGGCAGCATATAAATGTACGGCTAAATATATAATATCACACACACACAAACAAGCATATGCACATATATACAGGCACACATGGACACACATATGGTGCCATCAGATCATAAATGCTTACCAATATATTCTAGTGATGAATCTACTCTTACTCATACTGGATTTCCTCCACAAGCTTTGTTTCTTGTTTGTTTTTGATGTGAACAATTATCAATGAAATGTCCAGAAAGCAGATATTATTTTCTAAGTTCTACTTGTCTGATTTTTGTGATTCTATTGAAAAATAATTTGTGCTCATTGCGATGTGTACTGTGTAAAGTAGAAACAAAATCACAAGAAAAATACATTTCCCACACACTCAATGTATGAAGATGATTAGTGCCTCCTCTTCCTGTTCCTAGGCAATACCTGCTTGATTTAGTTTTTGTTATTATAAACTGGTATGTACTAATAATATATCAAAAAAATTTCATGTACATGTTCACACCATAATAATTACAAACCATGTAAAAATTTTACAGTTATTCAATGCAAGGATTTTATCATCCACATAAAGAAGAATTTACTCATCCATTCATTTTTTAAGAAAATTTTATTTTGGTGTTGTTTATTATAAATAAACTCTCAGTAAAAACCAATCCACAGATTTTTATAGAATTTAGGATTTTAGTTCTACTGGATAAACACCTCAAAGTTGAATAGCATAATAAACTATTTATATATGTTTAAAAAGCCAGTCTTAAACTGTTTTTTATAATTATATTTAAATTACTCTATCATATCAATAATTGACCACTGTCATTTCAAGATTCTAGTTAAAGCAATCTTATAGGATAACCTCCTAATATTTGTTTTTATCAATTAAAAGAAAACTTCAAAATCTTGAAAATGTTTTTTACATGATGTACATAAGGAAATATTCATTTAAATATTTTACAGTGTTTTGTTGGTATATATAGATGTTAGCAGATTGATGGCTATTTTAGCAAGAAGTTTTTAACTTAAAAATATTTTTCAGCCTTTCCCCTGGATGAGAACTTATTCTAGAATACAAAACTAGAACTATTACTGTTATTACTGCAAGACACAACCATTAATATGTGAAGATGGAATATAAATTTGTACACATTAAAATCTAATTAAATAAGCAGTTCTTATATGTGTGCTAAGTAGAAAATGATCTATAATGACTGCTCTGGAGAGATTAAATAGTAGAAGCACAGGGTCAGAAAATGAGCAAGCATGTCCTAAGATGGCCTATCAGACTTAACCTTTGAGGTAAACCATAGCTGAAGAGAAAAAAGTAATCACAGAAGACTAGGGAAGATCCTTCCTAACAGCATATAGAAAACAAACTGAGCAGCAAAAGGCCATCAGTTTATGGTATCCAGACTATGGCAAAGAATGGAAAACATTAAGGTTACCTTTAAAGATATGTATAACAGATGGATGGATGTCAATTATGATATTTCTGAGGGGAAGTTGAGTTTTGGTTTATTTCAAAACAAGGTTATCCTGCAATTGATTTAGAATTATAAGTGATGTTTCTGTTGCTTAATGTAAGAGGCATATATGAATGTGGAATATGAATTTGTATGGTCCTACAGCTCTGTCAATGAAAATACAAGTTAGTTCCAAAACAATTCTCTATTGAGAGAGAGAAAGGGAGTTGATGCAGAAGGGAGGGAAGTTGGAGAAGGGAGGGGAGAGAAACGCTAATCAGAATCTATTATATGAGAAAAGGTCCATTTTTAATAAATAGCAAAAAGAAAAATAGTATTAAGAATGAATTTCCATGCATTTATAAAGAAATTTTAACATATTGTTGTCATGATTAATTTGAGTAGAACCACAAACATTGTAAATTAAATACACAAGTATAGTCTCCATTATGCCTTCATTCCTTTGCTTTTAAAATCAAATTCGGCTAGGTTAGCAGTTCATCAAGATATTGAGAATCAGCGTCTACACAACTCATGGAACATGGACAAGTAGAGTTACAGCCTATATGAAAACTATTCCATCCTTGTGTCTTAATGTCTTTGGTGTCATAAGATGCTATCAAATAATGAACACATATACCAATCTAGCTGCCATATACTTTAACATAGTGGCCTGCTTGCTAGTGATACAATGCGTGTAGGTCTACCCAAACAAAATGCAACTTGAATTAAGGTTTACTCCATTATATCAAAAACCATAACTAACACTACCTGGGCAGCCAGTATCCTAACAATAAATAGCCTATGGACCTAGGGGAAAACCAAATATACGTTCAAGCTAACAATACTTAGCAATAAAATACCTCCTAATAATAATCTGTTATATTTATAGATAACTGCATGCTCGGCCATTGTCAGAGAATCTCCCTCTTTCAGTGGATGAGAACAAATTCAGAGACCCACACTCAGACAACATGCAGAGAGTGAGTAACTTTTGGATACTCAACCCTGCAACATATATCTTCATCAACCCTGCTCAGGACTGTGGGGATCCTGCAAAAGAGGACATAACAAAAAAATGATATCATCCACAGGGTATGTATGTGACCAAGTTAACAAGGGCTTCCAATCAGCAGAATAAATACACATATAAATTCATGGAGACTGAGAGACAGAACAAATAGGGCCTGCATAGGTGTGCATGAGATGACTTTCTAGAAGGAAGAGAAGTAGAAACTTTTCCCCCATAACAATCCAGAAACTATCTTTAATTGGTAAACATTTGCAAATGAAAATAGTACTTGAAGTCCTAGCCAGAGCGATTTGACAACAAAAGGAGATCAAGGGGATACAAATTGGAAAGGAAGAACTCAAATTATCACTATTTGCAGATGATATGATAGTATATATGTGACCCCAAAAACTCCACCAGAGAACTCCTAAACCTGATAAACAGCTTCAGTGCAGTAGCTGGATATAGAATTAACTCAAACAAATCGATGGCCTTTCTCTATACAAAGGATGAACTGGCTGAGAAAGAGATCAGGGAAACATCACCCTTCACAATAGTCACTAACAATATAAAATATCTTGGTGTGACTCTTATGAANATCCCACAATCAGCCACCAAACATAGACACTATAGAATATGCCAGCAAGATAGTGCTGAAAGGGCCCGGATATAGCTGTCTCGTTGGAGACTATACCAATGCCTGGCAAACATGGAGATGGAAGCTCACAGTCAGCTATTAGATGGAACACAGGGTTCCCAAGGAAGGAGCTAGAGAAAGTACCCAAGGAGCTGAAGGGGTTTTCAACCCTATAGGTGGAAGAATAACATGAACTAACTAGTACCCCCTGAGCTCATGTCTCTAATTGCATATATAGAAGAGGATGGCCTAGTTGGCCATCATTTGGAAGAGAGGACCCTTGGTCATACAGACTTTTTATGCCCCAGTACAGGGGAACGCCAGGGCCAAGATGTGGGAGCGGGTGGGTAGGGGAGCAGGGCCAGGAGGGGGGAGGGTATAGGGAACTTTCTGGATAACACTTGAAATGTAAATGAAGAAAATATCTAATAAAAGTTGGAAAAAAAATTAAATAGATTTCTCCAAGAGAGTTTCACTGTAGAAACAAACTATTCTTAATAATAGGCTGACTGACCAGAAGTAAATGGCCAAGAGACAATGAACTCTTTGCATCTTTACATCTTTGCTAGTTTCTTTCTCATGATTATAATTTTGTGCATGTCAAGTAAAAAGAAAAAAAAAATATATATATATATGCGTGTGTGTGTGTGTGTAATATTACATCATGTAGTATACATATTAAATATATATTTAATATGTTATGCTTTATATTAAACATATAATTTCATTCTGCTTATATTTATTTATTTTACTATGTTTTATCCCTTAGAACTCTGCATACATTCTATGGCATCCAGTTTAGCATTATTATGAGATTCCTGAATATGCAAAACAAATAAGATTCTGTCTCTGCTTTTTGTGCTGTTTCTGAGGTCTTTTTACTTCTATTCATTTTTTCTGGTTCCAATGTGTTAGCTTTTGTTCTATAGTATTATTTTATTTTATCCTTATCTATTAGAAGACTTTTTTTTTCTAATAAGAGACAGATAGAGGGTGAATACAGTTGGGAGTGTTTGAAGGTATAAAGGAGAGGTAAATGTAATTAGTATATATTGCTTGATTTTTTAAAAAAAAACTGTTTTCAATATAAGAAAAAATATATGTATTCTTTTAATTCTTTCAACTTGAGATTCATTTACATCCAAGGTTTAACTTTTGTACCTAATGAGTAGCTATAGTGTCTAGATATTTTCTTTCCATCTAAAACCTAAGAATATGGAGCATGGTAGTGCACTTGGCAACTGTAAAACTAATTATGTTGTTAAACTTTTATTTGTTCTGAAAGTAATATGTGCAACTTACATTTTAATTTTTGAATTTTTACTTTGGTCTTGGAACACAATCACTTTCAATTTAATTTATGATAAAAATCACGAGCAAATCTTTTGCTAACTATGTATGACATCTACAGACTTCTTAGTATAGTTCTTATGTCTACATTCTGTCTGGTTTTGGTACTCTTGGAATGTTCAAAGCATTCCATCACATACTTGGAAAACTGCATTTCTGTGACCAAAAGATGAAAGACTCTTGGATTTCATTGCAGTGGAATATAGTCATTAATTTATTTTAGCCACATCATCTGGGCAAATTTTAACCTAACACTGGTGTAAACAGTAGGGTCTTTACTTCTCATGAGTGTATCTTTTATATTACATATGGAGGTTTGCATTAAACAATGGGTCTTTGTTTTAGCTGGTAATTATAGATACAAAGTAAAGGAAAATTTGGCAGGTGACATGTTGGTACACTCTTATAATCTCTGAAATTTAGAAAAAGAGGCGACAATTCAACCCAGACAGCCTACACCATTTAATTCTTTTTCTCAATAATTAAATAAAAAAAAATAATCTGACTTGAGGGAGGGTATTATATGTATTGAAAGAATAATTGGCTGTTTTTTGTTTTTGTTTTTGTCATTTGTGCTATTTATTATAGACTCTGGCTAATAATTTCAATTTCTGTAAAGTATTAAGGATACAGTGAAAAACTGTATACAGTCAAGAAAACTAAATCCTGGTCCTAGGTAGAGAGACCTAACCTTTCAACTGGAATGGTTCTTAAAACATTTCAAAGGCCATACCTAAGATTGTGGGCTCACTCTAAGCTTTGCCAAAGAAATAGGAGGAATAGAGAGTGCTTTAATGAAATACTTTACTACTTTTCCAGAACACCTACTTTACTGAAATAGCCTACAGGCTGCAAGCTTGTAGGATAAAAAGTATGACTCATTTTTGTAATTATTAAGAAAAGCATAACTGTTCTTGTCCTTAAATCTCTTTCTAAACATGTGTTCCTTAATACTTTTGGTTGCCATAACAATTTGGACTTCCTTAGACTTCCATATCATGCGGATATTTGTGCATCCTGTATATGACATCCATGGATGCTTAAATGGTGTTTACTCTTTTCTGTTTCTACTCTGTTATTACACTTTACAACATGGCTTCCATGAGATTTTTCTTTTAAAACTCTAATAAAAATTGTCCTCGAGCTGCAATTTGAGTTCATCCTTAAATTGTCTCATTAATCAGTCTAACAACTCTAAGAAGGGACCTTTACTTTAACTGCATCATCAATATAAGATAAATAGTTTTCTACATTTGATGAAACTAGCTGGGTTTATTAATAGGTAGCCATTTCAGCTCAGTTCAATTAGCTATATTTCAATTTCTTTCTTTCTTTCTTTCTTTCTTTCTTTCTTTCTTTCTTTCTTTCTTTCCTTCCTTCTTTCTCTCTGTGTTCTCATGTATGTGTGCATATACACAGAAGCAAACACTGAAAATTAAACGTAAATTTGAAATTATCTATGTGTCTTATACACCCAAATTTCTATAAGTAACAACTTCAAAAAATAAATTACAAAAACCGATTTTAAGGCAATAGCTGAAGAATTGCATGTGTTACATTGCATATGACAATGGGTCAAAATGTGGTTCCACATCTGGCCCAGGGCTCAGGCCAGTGTGGGAGGCAGACATGGGGAGTTTGATTGCACTCACCCCCACAGAATGGCTGGATGGGTATCAGGCTGTGGAAAGCAGCAGGACTCCCCTCTGGGAATGGGAAATGCAGGCGCAATCCGCCAGAGTCAGCCTCAGCCCCTCAGGCACCATAGATATCACTGGGTACTTCAGAAAGAAGGCATATCAAGTTCTCACTCTTGGGCACCGCAGATGCTTCTGGATGTCTCAGAAGAGCTAAGAACAGTGTGGGCACCTCAGGCAGAATTTAGCATGGGTCCCAGCAGAAAAGGGTAGGTGGCAGGTTACCATGGGGACAAGAGTCCTTGTCTTGCCTGGCAGCTTTTTTTGAGTGCTGCTTGGGTTGGTTGCTGCCATGGCTGGAGCACAGGGAGGCTTCCTGGCAGAAGGTTAGACTTGCAGCTCTCTAGAGGAAGACCTGCTCTATTGCTCCAGCATGGTGGATCCTGATGAGAAGAGGCAGTCCATCGTTTTAAGGCGTTTATTGTAGAAAGGCAGAAAGATGGAGAAAAATAGAGAAGAAAAGGCCGGCCATGGCCATTTGGAGAGAGGGGGAAGGGAAGACTGAGAGAGGAAGAGCAAGGGAGGTAAAAGCAAGAGAGTAAGACCTATGAGAGAAAGAGGAGGCGGGGTAAACAGCTCCTTTATTAGTGGGCTGGGCCATCTAGGCTGTTGCCAGGTAACTTTGGTGAGGAACATACCTGACTGTTGTCAGGTAACTGTGAGGGTGGATTCCAGACAGAATATCAGGAGCTTGGTGCATTGCCTACATGACTGATGGCCAAACTCCTCTCTGCAAGGGTGGAGGGGATGGGGGAGCTGTGGGAGTCAGTAGCTGCCACAAGAACCAGGGACTCAGGAGGCTTGGCTGGGCACCTGCTGTTCCTTATGGTCACCGGACTCCAGGTCTGTGCTGGACCAGAGACCAGGCCGTCTGTGCACAGCTCACCCCCCCACATATGACTTGGATCAAGGTTACTGAATATAGAGTTTGGATGCAGAATGACTCAGGGTTTGGAACTTCACATGCACTTAAAGCCTTCTGAAAGAAAGGAAAGAAAGGCACAAGTTTAATAAAGGCATTTTATTCATGTATGCAATATTTGTGCAATTCATTTTGCTATTAAAGCTTCCATTTTTAATTTAGATAATCCTTATATAAAATTCCAAGTTTTATTTTAAAGATATCAATGTTAGAGACACTCATCCAGCACTTATCAGTAAAGTTAATTTAAAGCGATTAGGCTGAATAAAATTACTGAAGATTAGTGAAGATGTAAATATGTTAGAAAAGATAAGACAATACTGTGGAGGATTATTGACCCTGACAAATGCATTTTTCTATAGTGGTAAAGCCAAAAGAGTTACCTTGAGATCTTGTTCCTTGAAGACAAGGCTGACAAAGATGTGGCTGGGAGAGTAATGAGACAACAATGGACTCAGAGAGGCAGTTGTAAAATCCCCTGCTTAAGACAACAGAATCAGAAAAGCTTAGGCCATTGTGAGGTATCAGTGTCACAGTAGAAAGGAATGCTTTTGTTATGAAGATAGCCATACTTCCTCAGTAAAAGAAACAACAGCAGAAGCAACTAAAAAAGTCTGTCAATATGTCTTTTTGGTACTGGCTAATTCTGACATTACATGTTAAACACACAAGTAACTTTATGTTTATTAAGGAGGTTGTGTATATTTAGAAATACATGAATATTTATTTTCATATACATATTTAAATATCTATAAAATAAATGAACATTCTAGTGGCCGTGAATTTAAGAGAGAACAATGGAATTCATGAGAAAGGCTGGAAAGAGAAAGGGGATTATATAAGAATTTCAAAATTGTCTTTAAAATTTTTAAATATTTGAAAAACTTGGAATTCTTTCTAACTCCATCATCAATATGTCATGAGTCCATCTCTATCGATTCCACATATATGTTATCATTTATAAACTTTGGTTTTTCTTACCTATTATATCATCATCATGATCATCACCAACACCACCATCTTTATCATTACATCATCATTATAAATTAATAATAAATTATATCAATATTAGATTAGTAATTATATTAATATCATATAATAACAATATTATATTACTACTACTGCTAGTCTGTGTAGTAGTATTTGGGCTAACAATTATTCTGTCAATGAGGCATGTTACCATCTATCTGTTATCATTTTTAATGACAATCAAAATCTCAGAAAAAAAGTCAACATGGAAATTTTTGAAAGTAAAAAAAATGGTTAATGGACAAGTTTTATTCTCAGAGGTTTCTTAATGTTTTATAGTGGATCTTAGTGAAGTGAATGCATTGAACATAGTTGAACAGGTTTAGCACTGACAGTGTCTCTGATCTGTGATTCTTCTATGGCAGGGCCAGTAAAAGTAGAATTACCTTTCCACCTGTTTTGAAATCTCCTCTAGTTTATGAAATCCCTGAAATTACTTGGTATTATTTTAGCAATACAAAAGTGAGCTTCCTACACCTAGAAACCCCAGGAGATAACTATAAGCTGCCAGGACATTACTCTATATAACTTATTTTACTTTTTTATTCTAAATCCTAAGATCAATATTCACACAAGACACACACACACACACACACACACACACACACACACACACACACACACACCTTTTTTTTTTTGGAAAAAGACATACTTCTTGGTTCCATGATATCTGCAACTTTCAAGTCCAACCAATAGAAAATATGCAGGTAATATTTTTAAAGGCTTTCATTAAGTTAAGAGATATAAGAAAAAATTTTTTAGTATTTCTACATACTTATGAAAGTCAATGGACTTTAAGACTTTTAAACATGTAGTTATTTGCCTGATCATGTTTTGCATTTTAGGCCTACTAAGAAAATAAAACTCTATCTCCTTGCAAAATGTCATAAGTTTAATTGTTGACATGAAGGAAAAGCAAAGGAGAGAACTCAAGTTATTGTATTTTCATTAAAATGATTGATTTTTGTAATAATAAGTGTTTCATTGCCAAATATTCACTATAACTAGAATTACAAGTTACATAATGCCAAATCCTAAAAAAGTACAAGTATTATTTAATTTTTGTATTTCTGAGAGAAAACAGTCAACACAACCAACCCAGCGAAGAAAGAGTTTATTTTGACTGGCAGGTTGATGGCACAGTCCATATTGATGAAGTCATGGTAGTAGCAGCCTGGCATGAATCACTGATTAATATCATATCAATATGGAAGAAGTCAAAAAGAACTGAATTCTATATCTCAGCTCCCATTATACTTGTATTCAGTCTGACACTCAAGTCAAAGCACAGACTCAAATACAATAAAAATAAGCTGGGTGTGGTGGCGCATGCCTTTAATCCCAGCACTCAGGAGGCAGAGGCAGGCGAAATTTTGAGTTCAAGGCCAGCCTGGTCTACAAAGTGAGTTCCAGGACAGCCAGGACTGCACAGAGAAACCCTGTCTTTGAAAAACAAACAAACAGACAAACAAACAAACAAACAAACAACAATAAAAACAAATAAATCACATGTGGTATGTGTGTGCATGCGTGTGTGTGTGTGTGTGTGTGTTTTAATTCATTGCTTGGATTGCATAACATAATACTTAAGTGGAATCACATATTTTGAAAATAAACTATGTCATACATATTATGGCACTAAGTCATTTACATGTGATTTGATTATACCTATTAAGAAGACAATCTCTATCAGTAACTACCTACTGCTTACTTAATGACTTGCTTGTTAGTATACTTAACAAGGTTTGCTTATATTTTGATAGCTATATAACATGTTTTTGTCCAGTTGTTTGATTTTTGTACAGTGTTGCACACATACTTTTATAATGGTTCAGAATGTCACATTAGAAGTCAGAAAGAACTTGGCCTCATTCCTTAACTATCATCATTAAAAATACTCTCTAATGGTTAGTTTAGTAATCTGGAAAATGTTACTGAAGCTTATAGAATAATCTTCAGTCAATTAAAGAAGGAAGGTTAAGGTAGTTATTGCAGAAATCATAAAATATTTATGCAAAATAGGAAATGCTATACATATTTGTTAATAACACTTTTGTAAATTAAATGAAAACTAAGGCTTATCAGATATCCCCTAAAGTAGATTTGTTTATTTTTATTTATATCAGCATTAATATTTACCTATACATGTAAAATATTCACTCCACCATGATATACTGATACTTATTATTCATTCATATGCATCATATTTAAATATTCCCCACTTGTAAATCTTTTTCATATAGATTCATCCAATTCTCTGATGCAGAAAGAATTTTCCATTTGTTTGGGCTTAGAGAGCACTTTGTTCAAAACGATGTAGAACAGGAATTACTGGCTTGCAGAGCTGTCTCTTTTAATAGTTCAAATATTTCTAGAACAGGAAGCGTATGCTATTTCTTTTTATTATTCCCAGATCTCTGTCAGGGTTTATTGACTGTGCATGAATACTAAATTGTTTGCAACCGTAAGTAGAAGGGGCATGCCACTTTTCAAACATAATTGTAACTGATTTTCACTCTAAAGATTAACTGATTTGCCAAACTTCACAAAATTAATTGTACCATTTCATAAATATTAGTAGCCTCATAAAACCTTCAAAATGTGCCTGACAATGTGCCAAAATTCCAAAGTTCATTATGTAGTTTATTGCATAATATTCAATGCCATATTAGTAAATATGAATACAAGTGTCTGTTTCATTTTATCACTGCAACTGAACTATCACTTTGCATTTCAAATCAGAGTTTATCAAGTAATGCAATAATGATCAGCACTTGGAATTGGAACATGAGTACTAATCATTAGATCTCTTCCAAAGAAGCATGATCATTTTAATTTGCTACCTTTCACCATGTTCTATAAAAACAGCACAATGACTAATAAGGAAACAAATTGCTATGCATCATGTTCAATTGCAGCAATTTTGTCAGAAGTTGCATTTCTAACACCTTCCTAATCTAATAATGTTTAAAAAAGACATTCAAATTGACTAGTCATCATTTTCTTAAGTTGTAAACATTCTCAAATCTTTTATATTGAAAATTCCGATTTGATTTACAAGTGCATATTATAGACAGATGCATATTAGCATTCACATTTAATCATGCTAATTTGTTAAACATGCATTTTGAAATTGTACATCATTTTATACAGTGTTTAGGAAGCTCCACCCCAAAGGATTTTCAGGAATTCTTTTTCACACAACTATGATTGCTTTAGAGGAAAGACAATTGATATCTATATGTGTTTGAAAGCATCAGATTCCTAGCTAAATACAGATAAAATCAGCCTAAGAAAATTACAAAGTTCACATATGATGACAACAACAAACAACAACAACAAATATATCTATTGATAACCTTCAGGAACTGCATATTACACACATATTCAAGTATCATCTCATTTACTAAGTCTAATAGGACAAATAAACAATTGCCCTAAATTAAAAGGCATATAAGCAAGGTTAAAAACTTTGGGATTTTCACTTCTTTGAGAGTTTCATACAACATGTCTGATCACATCAACCGTCCTCTCTCAACTCTTCCCATATACACTAGGCCCTTCCAAGCCTATCCAACTTTGGGTCCTTTTGTTAATCTTTATCTTCAAGACAGACACATGCTCCCTAAATACTATACTCTTCATCCTGTTGTGTATTTATTTAATGCTTCTAGTTCATATACACTTTTATTTCTACTTTTAAGAATGATTACTGAGCCCTACCAGTGTGCATGTGTGTGTGTGTGTGTGTGTGTGTGGTTTTTTCTTTTTTCTTCCTTTTTTTACACTCCAGATTTTATTCCCCTCCTATTCCATACACCAACTAGTCCTAGTCCACATTTAATACCTTCTCCCTGTCCCCCTGTCTAAAAGAGGATGTTCCCCACCATCCACCACCCATCCAACCAGGCATCTAAACTCCATGGAGCCTTCAGTCTCTTAAGGGTTAGTTGCATCTTCTCTGACTAAACCAAGACTCAACAGGGAGGGACCTAGAACTGAAAGGGTGTATACATGTTGAGGGACTCCTATCAGCTAGCATATGTTGCCTGGTTGGTGATGCAGTATGTGAGAAATCTCAGTGTCTAGGTTAATTGAGACTACTGGTCCTCCTACAAGGTTGCTCTCCTCCTCAGATTCTTCCATCTTTTTCCTAATTCAACCACAAAGGTCAGCAGCTTCTGACCACTCAGGTTGTCACACTTGGTGGCTAGAGCCTTTGCTTGTTGAGCCATCTCGAGGGCCCTCATATCAAGTTCTTCATCCCAAACTGGTGAGCTGGGCCTCGTTAGATGCCTGCTTTACCCCATCAAGCCTTTGAAGTAGTAGATACTATTCTCACACTCCCATTTCACAGATGGGCAAACAAAGGCAGAGGGAGGCCAAGTCACTTGCCTGGTAAAGGGATGGTAAAGGCATGGTAAAGGGCAAAGATACCTCCCAATGTCGTCCCCTAAGCCAGGTGCCAGAGGGATGTGGCTCTTACTTCCAGAATAGAGCAGGTTATAAGGCCTCAAAGGTTATTTGGCTATTTGGAAGGTCGGTATAGCTTAGGTAGACTTTTTGGGGTGGGTAGCCAGACTCTAGGACAAGAGGTAGGTGGGAAGACTGGCTGGAGAGGAGGAAGCAGGAAGAGGGAGGGAAGCCTATAGAAGCCAGGCCCCCCTCCAGTGGCAGCTGCTCAGAATCGCTACCTGAAGGGCACAGAGCACAGGGCACAGAAACTGATGATCTCAGCGGATTAGCAGAACAATCCTGACCCGATCCCGCGTCCCAAAGCTGGATCTGCACAATTCCGTCTCAAGCCAGCTTGCTTTAGCTACTTAGGGAGGGAACATAGGGGCACAACCTTCTTAGAGGG